>JBBPUC010000494.1:0-18041 GCA_038094375.1 Tubosaeta aff. heterosetosa
CTGATAGCCCTATCTAATCGATCTATTTATACATAAAGATAGTGGCTATGTCAGATAACCATAGATAGAGTGACATAGCAGTTAGGCAGTGTGCATAGCCCTTAAGGCAATGCATTCCTGTGTATACCTGTGCAATACCTGTGTTATGCACAGCTAGTGGGCTATGTGTACAGCCCTGTGAGTCATACCTAGTCAGTGTGAGTCAGTATGACTCATACACAGTCATTATGACATCATAGATAAGATATGATGTCATCATCAGTCATGAGTCTAGATGAGCATCTATATGAGGCTGTGTATGATCTAGACTTTGATCATATGTATGATCAACTAATCAATCTAAGTGTTGACCGATTAGATGACTGATTAGCTAGTGTATTAGGATCTGTGTCCTAATCATACACTACCATTTTGTCACCTCCTTCTTCTCTTTTGGCGCTTCCTTCCACCAAGTACGTGCCACCTTTGTCCAATCACCAAACATGCCCTTGTCCATTGTATTGCGGCTGTTAGATTTCTTCCCTATTCACACCCTACTTGCTTATTTAATCTGCTTACATATGTATATTATCAATCTGATACATCAGCCCCTAGCCTCTATAAGTAGGTATAAGTAGTTTGTCATCTCATGTTTGTTCCTTAGTCTTGGAATATTCACTCGTCGACTTGGATAGTGACTCACTTAGAGTTGTCCCTTGTTTGAGTCCTGACAGCGGCCTTCTTGGTTGACTGCCAAGATTTCGTCTTTGAAGAGCTGACAAGCGGCTCTGTAGGAGTCCCACAGACAATGGTAGTCGCCAGCATCTGTAGGCCATGCTGCAGCCTTGTGATCATCGGCTGTCATTGCCTGATCAGCATGATCTGACGCAGCCTGAATGACAGCTTCTTCCTCTGCACAATCATTGGGGTCCAGACGCTCCAAAAATACAGTATGAATGGCCTAGCTGATAGTAAAGATAAAGACTGAGAAAGATGTAGCCACATACCGAATGAAGCTTTGAGAGAAGCTTGACTCTTCCATCCTCAACATCTGGGTGACTCAACAAAGTACTCTTACAGGCTCTCAAAATCCTGTTATGGCACTTGGTGTCTCCATAGGCAGTCATGTAGTCATGCAGGAAAGCCTGCAAGGTTGAAGCACATGCAATGGCCCAGTCTGTCATGGGGGATGAGGAGCAAATCTGTGAGAAACTACGTCAACAAACCGCAGCTACATCACGTGATATGGAATTGTTATACACGGTACTGGCAGTACGAATCTCTAAACTAGTAACAAACATCACAATGCTACACAATTTGTGAGACTAGATCTATGAAACACAATACTGTGTATATAATACATGAAAGCCACAGCTGCTAGACTGCTTCTCTCACCCAACCTGTCTGTCCATTTCAATGCAACATACGGTAGTTCTCAAGAGGCACAGCATAAAAGGAATATCTTTCAGCCACCCTTTTACCATCTAACTACCTGCACCCCTCGTACTTACAGTCATATCTATATCCACCTCTGTTGCAAGAAAAAACCCTTATCCACGGACTCAATACAAAACACTGTAGACATTGCAACGGCACTTTCTGCCCCCACGGCTGATGTTCCTTGTGTACCCACATGTATTGGTAGTAGACATCAGCAAGAAGGAGGATGGCAGTATGCTTTCTCATCCTTCCTAATAGTTGAAGAGTGAACTTGACTGCTTCAGCAAAGTTGAAGCCATGAATGATAACTTCTTGAGTCAAGTTCATCAAGAAATCAACTGTACAGAGTGGAGTGAGCCGGTTAGCATTGAAAGCGATTGTACTAGAATAGGGCTGCCAAAGTTCAGTCCAGAACCTAAGGTTCGAACCTGAACCTCTGAACTGAACCTACAGGTTCAGGTTCAGTTCAGGTTCAGGTTCGGGGGATAGTCACTAGGTTCAGGTTCAGGTTCAGCAGCTCTTAAATTTTTTAGAACTGGTTCGAACCAGTTCTGAACCTAGTATTTTTAGTGGATATATGTACACCAGCAAGACAACTTAGACAGCACTTTTCCTCTGTTAATATCCTAACTTTAGACAGAACTAGAACAGACTGTAAATACCAGAGAATAATGGGAAATATATACAGTAATATTAAAGGATAATAGAGAACTATAGAGAGGAGGTAGAGGATCTTGGCAGTGTGATGCACAATCTACTCTGATTATAGTAAATAGGTGATGTGATAGCCACTCTTGTCTGTCATAGACATCATAATACATCATCTGTTGCATTGTCATGTAGTAGTACAGTAGTACAAAAACTAAATACAATATATCCATACCTGACAATTCCTGTATCATCCCCATACCTGGTGTAATGTTCTAGAGAATACATAACCTCTTTGTCTATCCAGAACATATCCCTTTCTGGACAGATAGGTATATGCTGAAAATCAAAAAGTGGTCAACCTCTCTCATCCATTCTTCAGGGCAACTACTGTAGTATACATATAGTACATCATATATCCAAGTTTATGAAAGGTTTGCTTGAACATTGAGAGCAGGAGAGCCAAAAGAACATATAAAATGTATGAGAAAACAGTGAGAAACAAAACATATGTTCACTTTTTGATTGGCTACACATATCCCTAGGCACGAATTGTTCTCAGGTAGTCTATATACATGAGACTGATGTCCCAGCAGTTCAGGAAGCAAAGGCCTTTCTCTGAGTTAGTAGAAGTAAATACATTCCATCTCTAGATATGAGAAAATTAGTTCATATTTTTAATTGGCTATGGAATCATACAATTTGTACAAGGAAGCTCTCTCTATATATCTATAAGGTATCAGTAAATCATGTCTTTCTACTACAGCTATGGTTGCCTCTAGTTGTAACCAGTCTAGTTGCCAGTTGTCTTGGTTTGGAAAAATCAAAAAACCACCAAAATCCAATCACATCTAGTTGCAACTAAAATAGCCTCTCCATATACTCTTAGGGATTCTCTGAATTTTCTTAGATATTTAGCTATTGGACTTTGTACAACTAGTTTTAGAATCTCTACATTTAGATGTGACATATTAATCATATCTCATGATCCTATGAGCTGATTTGGACAAATAAAATATTTCTAGAAAGCTGTTAGTCAGTACTACATGTTATCATACTTAATCTAAGCATGTATTTCCACAGCAACATGTGAAAAAAGACTAATCCTTCAAAAGGATTTTTAGTGATTTCCTAAGAGACTTTTGCAAATACTTAGAGTTTATATGAGGTTCAGGTTCAGAACTAGTTCTGAACCAGTTCTGAACCTACATGAACTAGTTCATGTAGGTTCAGTTCAGGTTCAGGTTCAGGTTCAGATATCATTAGTAGGTTCAGGTTCAGGTTCACTATAAGGGGGGGCAGAACTGAACTGAACTGAACTTTGGCAGCCCTATACTAGAAATACCCAACCTATCAACCACTAAATGGCAGTGCAGCAACAAATATAAAGCATGTATGTCTGCAAGCCAGCCTTAAGACGGTTGAGGGCTTCAGGTTCCCTAACCAGCGACCTACAAGCAAGGATATAGAGGTATATGCCTTGTAAAATGGGAGAGAAGGGCCCTAGGACAACATCAACCCACTACAAATATTCAGTCAGAATAAGCTCCATTACATAGGCACCTACCTCATTCACAGCACCAGTGCAACTCTCCCCACATTCATCGAGACCAAGAAAGAGATTGCCAGTATTATCGTCTGTATGATTGGTCAAGATGACCAAAACATGTTTGAAAACTCGCGAGCACTGCAGAAGCTTTGCCACTTTTGAAGGCCAGGTCTCTAGGGCAACATCTGTACCCAGGTTAAAAGGGATGTCAAGGACATCAAGACCGTCCACACGGTAATACACCTTGAGGAATTGGTGAATAACGGAAAAATGTATGAAATCAACAATACTCTCTAGGCACAAGTGGATCAAGAGGGTGGGGGGACATGTCACCTGCATGCAGGTTGTCATACAAAATGAGCCACTGACTGGGACAGGTTAAGGTAGTGCTACCATACCATTATAAGCAAAGAAGGCCTGTAGAGTGTTACAATTTCTTTCCTCGTTCTCTCTCTGTCGTGTCTACGACACATTTTATCTCTTATTGTTTGCAATACTTTGATCTTATCTTTAGGTCGATTCCTTCGCATCATCTCATCATCCTCTTCTCATCATCGGCCTAATGTTTATCTTTACCGGTCCGTACTCTTCTCCTTCAGATTCCCTTTCGAGTACGTTCTATCCCCTTTTATCTCATATTCGATTCCTCATAAGGAATCCTTTGTTCTTTCTATGACTCGTTTCCTACTTCCTATGGACAGCCTTCTCCGTAGTCATTTCTCTCACAACGGCTTAGTTTCCTCTTGTTCCATGATGTTCTATAGTGTTCCATCGGCCCGATTCCACACTATATATACCTGGCTGTCATGTACTCTAGTTCTTCACTCTTGTTCTTCTGTATTCTTCGCAATACACCTCGTTCTGCTTGAGTCGCTCCTCGCTTGAGACTTTGTCGTCAAGCATCCCTTCGTCGTCGTCAAGCATCCCTTCGTCGTCGTCAAGCCTCCCCTCGTTGACTCCTTGAACCTTCGCGTCGTTGTCGAGTAACCCTCGTCAACTCTCTGTGTCTGTCTTCGAGCTACTCCTCATTGACCTCTTTGTCCCTACGTGTACATCTTCGAGTCTCTCCTCGTTGACCTCTTCAACTTCTAGCGTCGTTTACGAGCTACTCCTCGTAAACTCCTCTGCACTCTAGTCACCTTCTTCGGGACGTTGTCGTACCTCTTCGTGAGTGTCCTCCCCGATTTAGGTTTGTGTCGTCTGCTCCGCTTGAGTAGTACGACTTGCGTAACATAGAGGGTGTGTAATTGGGACAAGGCTGGCGACAAAATACTCACAATATATGGTATTTGCCCTCTGGAACATTGATCTCGGAGCGAATGACAGGCGACACAGGTAAATGAGACATCCGGGGATGAAACTTTGGTGATGTCATTTGCAGAGATGTCAAGACAATGGTTGCACACAGTGTGAGTGCAGCCATCTTCATCACACATGAATAAAATCCTGCTGTCCTCACAAATACAGCAAAACTATTGATCTCTTTGTTAGCACAATCCCGAATGAGGAAAGTCAACCTATGTGATTTTCTAGCAGGGCCATGAGGCAGCACGCTTGGGTGAAGGACTGAGCAACATGAGCTTGAGCAGATGGTTTAAATGGCAATTGAGCTCCCTTCAAGGTGTGCTACCTCCCATAGTCTTTGTCGCCATTTGCTTGGTCTAGGCCATTTGAAAACAGAGTGTGCAAGGAGAGAAACTGGGTCTGCATCATGTAGAAACAGAGTTGAATTCAGCTTGCAACTCTGAAAATAGCTTCCAAAAAGTCACGTGACTGTCAAATAATGATGATTGATCAATGAACTCTAAGCTGCACACAGTTTTCTCATCTCTACTTCTTTCGTTCTTCACAAGCTTCCAAAAGTCACATGACTTCCAAACAATGACAATCAATCAACGAACTCTAAGCTGCACATGATTTTCTCACCTCTGCTTCTTTTGTTCTTCACAATCTGCTCACTTCTCCTTTAACCATTTCCAATCTGGCCCTATTGGTGAAATGGTAACATTTGGGTTATGTAGGACTGCAGCTTACATAGTCTGAACGTTCTGTTTCTCATTGGTGTGTTGTCCTTGAAGGTTTTGTTGGCTGATCATTAGTTTCTCTTGTGCAGGTTATTCATTTTTCTAAGATTTTCTCTGGTTCCAGGTGCTTGTTGTTGAGGAACCCCCAGGTGGTGTATGCTTTGGATTCCAACAGTGCGCACTCCTTTTTGGGTATTCTGTCAGTTGATCTTGCAGTTTTTTTGTTTAGGTTATCCTTTTACTCTCGCTTTCTCTGTCGGGTCTGGGGACATCTTTATACAGAGGATCAGTGTGTCAAGGCACTAGCCTTGCTCCTGCTTCCTCTGTCGGTCTAGAGGTATATTTTTACAGAGGATTGGTGTGTCGAGGCACTGGCCTTGCTCTTGCTTCCTCTGTTGGGTCCGGGGGTATCTTTTATGGAGGATTGGTGTATCGAGACACTGGCCTTGCTTCTGCTTCCTCTGTCAGTCCAGGGGTATATTTTTACAGAGGATTGGTGTGTTGAGGCACTGGCCTTGCTCCCTGTCAGAAACGCAACTCCGGAACTCTGGAGTTCATGAGGACGAACTCTAGAATGATCATCTCAAATGTTCACTCTATCCTTTTCAGACTCACTTTAACCTTTCATAGTATAGTCGATCGTTGTGCATATCCAACTCCGAGATCGTCCCAGCCAGTCCTATCTTGTGGCACTGCACCTTTGATCTTTCCTATCCTGGTGCATCTATTCTCGCCTACCCTACTCTGGAGTGATCTGGAGTTAAGTGGAGTTTAGCGAGCACATGTCTATAGGTATTTTACCTTTGAACTTTCTTCCTCTCACCTCAGTTGTGTCTCTACTTTGGTAGCACAGTCTGAGGTGAGATTCTTGCTTCTTATTTAGTCACTATACTTATGATACCTTAGTTGGGCATTGCTGCCCCTATCTTAGATATTGATGCTCCCGCTTCTTCTGTTGGGTCTAGGGGCACCTTTTTACGGAGGATTGGCATATTGAGGTACTAAGGCAGTGGAGTTGGTGAGCATGGTAAAGCAGGTAAGATTTGACTATCTATGTATGCAGTCACTAACACACCTCCTTCCCCTTGTCTCTCTTTTGACTGGAGCAAGGAATTACCACCTACTCAGCCAGTAAGTTCCCTTTACTACATATTAGTTGGTTAATTGTGACTGACCATTCCTAGCTTTAGCATACCAGTTGAAGGGTTGTGAGGGGTTGATAGATTTCTCTTTTTCTTTGGCATGTACTTTCAAACCTGGTGGGGATCTAGGGGGGGCCCATCCAATGATGATCCCTCTAACCAGCCTTTTACCTCCTTTTAAAAATTTTGGTACTTAGTGATTTTCTGACCTGAGGGAATTCCAACCCTCAATTGAGAAAAATACAATGTGCGAATTCAGCTGCCTGCATGAAAAAAATCACATGACCTCTTCGAAAGTTTGCCGTTAGAATGGAAGTTGAGAAGCTCTGCATAGCGCGCTAAGCTGGAAAGAGACGGAAGGTGATGTCACTAGGGTTCTTCTCAGCAGTGTGGTAATGCAGAAAAGACACCTTCGGTGGCGACTGGCAATGCTTCACACATATTATATAAGCTGTTCCCGAAATGTTGAGACTGAAATTTTCACTTAGCAACATGACCCGTCAATCAGAAGATCTGGACGTATTCCAGAACCTGAGGGCTAGCATATGCAATGCACTCCAGTTTGCCTGCACTGGTTTAACTCAAGTCCTCAAGGCCCAGCAGTTTCAAAAGCCATGGTATGCAACCGTTGCTGACCTTTTCCCCTTTGTTAATGTTTTTGACAGTATGAGACTGCAAAAAGAGCTGGCGAACCTCACCTGTAAACTGGACGAGGCTAATCTTCCGGATCCCAGTTGAATTTACCTGGTAGAGATTGAGTGCTGCAGGTTTTTGATAGCTGCAGCCTCGTTGAACCCTAGTGAGTAGCTAAAAGGAGTTGATTGTCTCTACATACGGTAATGTTGGCAGTTCGCCTTCCCTGGGATTCAGTTCACTTTGCCAAGGCCAAAGAGGAAACTAGGGCTCTTCATCTGCCAAAGTCAGACTGGGGTATCGTTACCCATCCTGCTGTTGTACTTGACAAGCATGGCCTAATTCTGGTGTGGTACTTACCTAACCTTTTTTTGCCTGCCTGTGTTGTAAGTTTTTTTTATATTGCTATAGTTACTTCTAATTTGACTTGCCAAGGAACAGTTCAACGGCCATGTAAAGAACCTCCAGCCAACCTTATCAGCCCAGACAAGCATTTCCCACCCTTCCCTACCCAACCAACAATGCTGGTGGGAAAGCATCTTGAATTTAGATTTATAATTTAGTCTTTAATGGCATAACTTCTAAATGTAAATTGAACCTTTGAAGGAGCTCTAGGGTTAGATTCAAACTTAGTCTGCTTGGGTAAGAACAGATAGCCTGTCAACCATTAGAATTAAAGGCAAACTGTTTGAAGTCTACTCTTAACATGTTAGTTAACAGAAAATCCAAAAGACTCAGATATACTGCTCATCAATCCTCTAGATCAAGTCAAGGAGTTGGTAAGGGGAAAATGGTTGTATGGACACCTAGCAGAAGTTGAAGGGGGAAGATTATATACACAGAAGTTGACACCACTTCATACTATAGACAAGTCAATAACTCAGAATAGTAACTATATTTTGAGGTTTCCCTGCATGTTTTACAGAATTTCAGACGGAAGTGACGAAGAAACTCTCCAAAGGAAAAGGCCAAAAAACAACAGAGGATGTTATGTCCTCAGAGATTAAATTCTCTCAAGAAGGGGCTTTAGAAGATCCTACAGTTTGTATGCCCAGGAAAACCAAGGTATTTCAAGGTTTGTAGTTCTATTGAATACTCTCTCAACCTTATCAGACTCAGAATGATTTTCTTGCTGACTGGATTCCCTGAAGAGATGTTTATCTTGACTCTCTCCTTCGAGATGAAGTACCAGATGAGAAGGATCCCCAATGCCATATGTGTAGGCAAGGAGAGGGTATTGTCCACTGTCAATCTTGTCATGGAAACACCTTCTGGTGTAATTCTTGTGCCATCAAGCAGCATTCTGCCTTATCTTTTCATAAAATTGAGAGGTGGACAGGAGAAAATTTTCATTGGGTTACTTTGAAGGATATTGGATTTATTTAAAATCTAGGTCATGGAGGGAAGCCCTGTCCTCTAAACACTGAGGAGTAAGAATCAGATTGGATCTCCTCTAACTTCACTGTAGTAGACTCAGCAGGAATATTTGTTCATAAGGTCTGGTGGTGCAAATACCAAGGTGTCCAGTCTGAAGGCAAGCATCTACAGCTGTTACAAGACTGCCTCTTCCCCTCCACCATCATGAGGCCCCAAACTACCTTCATGTTTGACTTATTGGATCACTTCTTGATTGACACCTTGGAATGCAAGACTTCAGCCATGAGCTTCTATCAGAAGCTAAGGAGGTTGACTGATAATGCTTTCCCTCATATGCTACCTGTAAGTCCTTAATAAACCCAGATCACAAACATTCATTTTTGTTCTAATAGGATTGATACCGTGAATTAATGAGAGTATCCTGGATGTGGAGGGATTTGATCAACAGGAAAAGAGCTGGATTTGGTCATGATATCAGTAGGGAGCCAGGTGCTGGGGACTTAGCTATTTTTTGCCCTGCTTGTCCCCAGCCTAAGATCAATCTCCCTAAGGGATGGAAGGAGAAATATGACAAGTGAGTGGTTGTGATTCATAGAGCTAGATATACATCTCATAGAACCAGGGCTACTTTGTTCATTCAATATGCTGTGGATGGAAATTTCACTGCACAGCATATGGCAATGAAAAACCCAGAAAATGACATCTTTTTGTCAGATGGGCTTGGTTACATGGTTCAAAACCAACCTTATGAAAACCACCTTAATACTGCTACAGAAAATTGGGAGATGTGTCTATTATGTATTACTAGGGGTCATAGCTAATATATAACAAATTCTAGTGATCCACTTGTCAAAATCACAGGGCAGTTAACTATACCAATGTCAGCCATGTAAATCTTAGAGCCACAGCTTATGCTCATCACAGCTGCTTTGTTCCTCACTCGGTGGTGGACTTCCAAAAAGGGGAGCAGTAAGTGCCAACATTTGATGTTTCTGGTTTGATAATTTAGGTCCATAATTAGGCAGAAGAACATTGATTACTCCATCTGTCAAGCACTATCCTATAGATCTGCAGGGCTAGAAAGAGCACTCATCATCTACGATGTTGCATGTCAATGGCACAAGAAATTCAAGACTCGTCTAGTAGAATACTCTGGTCTATCAGTCCCTGCTAATCTGTAGATTATTCCTGTAGTGGGGAAGTTTCATTTAAGTGCTCATAAATCTAGCTGCTTCCTAAGATTTAGTCTGATGTTCATTCCTGGATCTGGCTATACAGATGGGGAGATTTTGGAGACCTTTTGGTCTTCATTCAATAAGATCTCCCCTAGTGCTAGATCCATGAGTTTAGCTCATTGGCAAGAAATGTATGATGACCACATGCAATATTCAAACTAGAAGAAGCTTGTGGGCTTAGGTTGGAAATGGTTTTTCTTAGACTTAAGGATCATGCCTAACATATTCTTTGTAGTCGAAGTACTCTGCAAGAAGCATAAAAAAGCTTCTGAGAGCATTGTATTGACTATAGGACTCTTTGCTGAGCTGTCAACAGTGTTGAATCCACTTAAAGTTGCTGAGTGGGAAAAAGAGGCTAAAATGACAGTAGATGAGAGAGGAGCAGCCTTGGATATCTACTCAGTGAAGATGAACAAAGGTTTTTTAATCACTGTCAAATTTTTTAAACTGGTCATTTACTGATTTAGTACCAACTTTGGCAGAGATTAGGTTAGAACTGGGAAATTCTAAGAAAGATATATGGGAAGAGAAAAATTCTATGGCCTGGCTAGTAGAAGGAATTAGTATTGGAGATGCTCAGTAAGTGATTGGCTTGGAAATTCATTGCAGAAAATATTATTATGCCTTCTAGAGATGCTTTAAGAGCAGATCTTCGGTGCCTTCCATCAGATCCATCTGCAGTACAAAAGGCTGCTATAGCAGATAAACAAAGAAGACTCTGGTCCAGAATCACTAAATTCACAAAGACAGCTGAGTCTTGGATGAATGTACTGGGAGATGAAGGAGAGGATATGAGGGAAGATGACTCTGAGTTCTGTAGAGGGGAGAATGGTGAACTAGCAGAAGAAACAGAACAGGCTAACTTTTGGCAGGATATACATAGGAAATGAGGAAGATGAAGAGAAAAATCCAGAGGATGAAGAAGATTTTATTGATTGAGACAATCCAGGACATCTTAAGATATCTCTTCCCTCTTTTTCAGATCTTGCTCAAATTTCAAAGTCAGATCTACAAAGCTTGGTTCAGGAGGAAATGCAGCTTCGTATTGGACAGGTGAATGAAAGCCTAGATGACCTCAGAACACATCTAAGACAAAAGGCTGTCTTGTATCAACTCAACTTTCAAAGTACAGCTTCAGTACAATCTGCAACAAGGTCAAAGCAGGACATCCAAAGAGCAGTCTGGAAGATCAACACAGATGTCAGGAGATATCATTGTGCCAGAGCTGCTCTCATCTCCTTGAATACCCCTACTGATATCCTGGAGAAGTACCCACCTATTTCATCCCAGGAGTTAGGGGTAAACAAGGACATCACTGAGGAAAACAGAGTTGGCCAAAGCTCAGATATATTACTGTACCTTGGTTCTGGTGTATTGGAGGTTCAAACTTGACTGGTCCTGCTGCCATGTGGGATGATGAGTGTGAGTTATACTTCTGAAATTTTTGGACTGATCATCATATGCTACATCTAGTTTGTAGGGTAAATTTGTTAAAATCTAAGGCCAGATTGCAGAGATGGACAGAAGAGCTTGAATTGGTAACCAGCGAAATGCTCTGGACAACCTTATGGTTCAAGAACCAAGAGGAAGTATGGACCAAGAGAAAGGGAGAAAGTAGTCAAGCTGGTGAAAGGTGTCAAAATGTAACTCCAAAACTCTGGAGTCTCCAGCACACCAACTCCAGAGCTATTTCGGTCATCTGTTCACTTAATCCATCCAGAGTTTATTTACCCTACTTTAGTATGGTCTAGCATCATACTTGCAGTGTGGTGGCATTCCTAACCCACCCGAGCACCACTCCTTGTAGTTTCCTTCTTCGGTGTGCCTATTCTCACCTATTTCCAATCTGGAGTTTTCTGGAGTTAAGCACGCACATAACTTCAACCTTTTTAAACCTTCGAACTCCACTTCCTCACCTCAGTTGTGTCTTGCTCTCCTTGCAGCACTCTGAGGTGAGGTTCCTTTTTCTTAGTTAGCCACTCTACTCATGTAACTTAGTTTGGGCATTTCTGCCCCTATTTAGGTAAATTGAGTTGTGTCTTGCTCTCCTTGCAGCACTCTGAGTTTGAGCATTGCTGCCCCTATTTAGGTGATCTCGACAAAAGGGCATATGCAGCCAAGCAAGAAAGATTGTGGGAAAAATTTAGGAAGCATGTGGAGAAAGAGTTTGGGAAATACCTAGAGGGTTAATAGAATGCAAGTGAAAGCTAGCTCCATTTCATAGTGCTTTGGGTGATATGATAGGGAGTGCTGGAACAATGTTGAATACCATCTGTCAAATGATTGGTGTTTTGTTCCTTAGTCATAAAACCACTAATTTGTATTTTCTATATAGCTTACATCATTAAAAAATATTATAGGATTAGACTCTCAGCCGACTCTGTTTCTTACAAAGTTGGTGACAGGTTATGTGTAAATAAAATAGGGATCAGCTGTTTACGTGAAAGCTAAGATATTGGCCAATATAATGTAACTCGGCTAAGCAATAACTATAAAATGCGTAACCGACATTGGCCACTTTATCATCAATGAAAGGTCTCGGCTGGGCTGTGTTACAATTTCATTCCTCGTTCTCTCTGTTGTATCCACAACATGTTTCTTCTTTTATCTTTAATAACACTTTGATCTTATCTTTAGGCTGATTCCTTCGCATCATCTCATCATCTTCTTTTTGTCATCGACCTAACGATTACCCTTACCGGTCCGTACTCTTCTCCTTCAAGTTCTCTTTTGAGTACATCCTATTCCTTTTATCTTATGTTTGATTCCTTGTATGGAATCCCTTGTTCTTTCTATGACTCGTTTCTTGTTTCATATGAACAGCCTTCTCCGCAGTCATTTCTCTCACAATGGCTTAGTTTCTCCGTATTCCATGATATTCTATAGTGTTCCATCAGTCCGATTCCACACTATATATACCTGGCTGTCATGTACTCTAGTTCCTCACTCTTGTTCTTCTGTATTCTTCACAATACATCTTGTTTCACTTGAGTCACTCCTCGCTTGAGACTTTGTCACCAAGCACCTCTTTGTCATCATCAAGCTTTCTCTCATTGACTCCTTGAACCTTTGCATCGTTGTCGAGTAACCCTCGTCAACTCTCTGTGTCTGTCTTTGAGTCTCTCCTTGTCGACCTCTTTGTCTCTCAGTGTACGTCTTTGAGTCTCTCCTCATTGACCTCTTCGTCCTCTAGCGTTGTTTATGAGCTACTCCTCGTAAACTCCTCTTCACTCTAGTCACCTTCTTCAGGACGTTGCCATACCTCTTTGTGAGTGTCCTCCCCAATTTAGGTTCGTGTCGTCCACTCTGCTCAAGTGGTATGACTTGCATAACAGGCTGCATTTATGGACCACGTGACAAATGTTGGCCGCTTTATCAGAGATTCCGAGTCTCAGCCGAGACCTTATGTACAGAATAATTATGATTTGCAACATTCATACTTCGTTATTCTGCAAGCTTCCATAGCTGGCACCACAATTGTACTGTACACCTAAATGCGTTATCGACACATTATAGGCTGATGTTATTGATACATACCAGTATGTTGAAGTCGGCCAATATACAATAAATGTGCTGTGTTGGCTGATATTGGAGAGGTACAGGCTGAATTTGGTAACACATACGTCAAAACTAAGGTAGTGGCAGAAATGCCTAACTCAGAATGTGCTACCAAGGTAGGACACGAACTGAGGTGAGGAATGGAAGTTCAAAGGTTTAAAAAGGTACAAAGATACACGTGTGCTTAACTCTGGACAGCTCTGGAGTGGAGTTAGGTGAAACTAGGCGTTCTGCATCTGGAAAAGTAAAAGGGCGCAGTAACACAAGGATGGAGGGTGTAGGAATGCCACCACGTTGTAGACACACGAGGATACTATGACGAAGTAGATCTGAGATGGTCCGGATGAGGAATGTATACCGGGATGGTGAGATCGCTCCAGAGTTAGACTTTGACAACATACCTGTACGTAGGCATCAGCCAATATGTGATAGACCTAGGGCATCAGCTGATGTTGGCGAGATATAGGTGGATCTCTATAATGTGTACCCTTAAGTTGGTATTGGCCAACATACGATTTACCTGCACTGTCGGCCGATATTGGCGAGATATAGGCTGATTACAATACCATATACAAGTAAGTTGGTATCGGCCAACATACAATTTATCTGCACTGTCGGCCAATATTGGTGAAATATAGGCTGATTACAATACCATATGTGAATAACTTGGCATCGGCCAACATACCGTTGATCTGCACTGTTAGCCAATATTTGTGAGATATAGGCTGATTTCAATAACACACATTGGCAAATTGTCTTTTTGGGAAGTTCACACATTATGACGGCATTTAGCCAAAGTGATAGCATGTGACAACCATACAATGGCATCCATGTACGGATGGAGTCATGCTGTCACATAGTTTGGGGTACAGCTCATGACACAGTCATGTTATGTCAGAGTGGCTACTTCGGACGAGGTGTATGATGGTGTACGGCAGCGTACAGTACAGACAGAATTAATTAGGATGATAGACTAATAAAGTGTAGTAATACATTCCTAACACCAAGGGACTTGGTAAAAATTCCAAATGATTGGGTCACATGACAGTGAAGTTGAATTACATACTAAGCTTTCATTTGCATTCACCATACCCAACCACCCCACACTGTTGCCTCCCACATGCACACTTGTGTGCTGCATCACTCACCACCTCCCCCAATCCATATGGATGCAAGTGCTCGCTTGCTCATGCAGGTAAGCACACCTCTTGTTCACACGTGCACTCGTGCATGCCACTCACCTACTCTAGACCTAGCTGCCTGTGCCTGTGCCACCCCAGGCACATGCCCTCCTGGCTGTACATACTCCTTCACCACCACCACCACCACCACCGCTGCTGACAATGAGGGTGAGGCGACATGGGTAACACGACAGCATATTCACCACCCACAACAAACCATGAGGAGAGCAAGGGGGGCATGTGACTGTGAGGGTGAGGAGGTGCAACAGATACACCCCCCACCACTACTGCATGATGAAAGTGGTGCAATAATGCGCTGTAGTGCACCACCACCAAGATGATGATGGTGGCAGCATGGGCATGTAACAGCAAGCCCACCACCACAATGAAGACAATGCAAGGGCAATGGTGGCATGGGGAATGCGAAGGTGTGTGCACCACCACCACCATGCATGAGGGGTACGTCAACAATGGCAGCACGTCCCACCACAAGGGCACAGAATTACACCCAACTGCCCCGTTGTCACCACACCACCATAATGTTGAGATCACCTAAATAGGGGCAGCAATGTCCAAACTCAGAGTGCTACAAGGAGAGCAAGACACAACTCAATTTACCTAAATAGGGGCAGAAATGCCCAAACTAAATAACATGAGTAGAGTGGCTAACTAAGAAAAAGGAACCTCACCTCAGAGTGCTGCAAGGAGAGCAAGACACAACTGAGGTGAGGAAGTGGAGTTCGAAGGTTTAAAAAGGTTGAAGTTATGTGCGCACTTAACTCCAGAAAACTCCAGATCGGAAATAGACGAGAATAGGTGTACCAAAGAAGGAAACTACAAGGAGTAGTGCTCAGGTGGGTTAGGAATGCCACCATGCTACAAGCATGATGCTAGACCATACTAAAGTAGGGTAAATAAACTCCGGACAGATTAAGTGAACAGATGACTGAAATAGCTCCAGAGTTGGTGCGCTGGAGACTCCAGAGTTTCGGAGTTATATTTTGACACTCCCACTCGAGCGTAATCATAGACCTATAGCCTGAACAAACTTCCAGTGTTGCTCGTGTGGAAGAGGTTTTGTGAGAATGTCCGCTACCATATCTCCGGTGGGAACATACCAGACTACCGCTTCTCCTTTTCTGATCAAGTCATCCTGGATGAAATGATATTTCTATTGGATGTATGCGGGCACGGAATTGCGGATCACGGGAGAGGATAATGGCAGCTTGGTTGTCGCAGTGGAGAGTAGTCGGTCCAGTTTGCACATGTCCAATTTCCTTGAAAAAGGTCTGCAACCAAGCCAAATGCTGTCTGGCATTACTAAGTCCAATGTACTCCGATTCTGTCGAGGATAGTGCTACCATGCTCTGGAGCTTACTTGATCAGGAGATTGCTCCCCTATTGCTGAGGAAAACAAAACTGGAGATGGACTTTGAATTGTCTGTGACCAACCTGCATCCAAGAAGCCATGGAAATCCATGTCCATGGACACTTCGTTTCCATTGTATCAGAGTTCCATGTCCATGGTGGCGCAGAGGTAACAGAGTACTCTCTTTGTGGCATCCCAATGACACTTCTTGGGAGTGGAGCTGAAACAGCTGAGAACTCCGACAGCATGTGCCAAATCTGGTCATGTTCCCATCATCAAGTACATTAGTGATCCAATGACTGTGAGGTACGAGACCTTGATTCCATTTATGATCATTTCTGGTAGAGTAGTGTTATCCTCCAGATCTGTGACTGAGAGTGACAGACTGTGGAGTATCGGAGTTTGATACAGAGCAGAAGATGCCATTCCGGTACATTGTAGGACTGTTTGCGAGTACTGGACTTGAGAGAGAGAAATGGTCCAAAGCTTTCTGTTCCGGCGGACTTCCAGGCCTAGGATGACTTTGCTTCTCCAAGATCATGCATTTTGAAAGAGGAGGAAAGTGCGGACTTAACGGAGTTCATGAATGAGCAGGAGCTTACAGCTAGGAGCAAGTTGTCCACATAGACGACAAGAAAACAGACCTGTCCTTCTCAGCAGAGTATATAGGCATGTTTCCACGTTTAGTTGAGTGAATCCAAGCTCTCCGAGTTTCTTGTCCAATGTCCTGTTCCAAGTCTGTCCGGCTTGCTTGAGTCTGTATAAGGACTGTCGGAGATGCCAGCAGTATCCGGTGTTACAATTTCTTTCCTCGTTCTCTCTGTTGTGTCTACAACACATTTTATCTCTTATTGTTTACCACATTTTGATCTTATCTTTAGGCTGATTCCTTCGTATCTTCTCATTATCCTCTTCTCGTCATCTGTTACAATTTCTTTCCTCGTTCTCTCTCTGTCATGTCTACGACACATTTTATCTCTTATCGTTTGCAATACTTTGATCTTATCTTTAGGCCGATTCCTTCGCATCGTCTCATCATCCTCTTCTCGTCATCGGCCTAATGTTTATCCTTACTGGTCCGTACTCTTCTCCTTCAGATTCCCTTTCGAGTACGTCCTATCCCCTTTTATCTCATATTCGATTCCTCGTAAGGAATCCTTTGTTCTTTCTATGACTCGTTTCCTACTTCCTATGGACAGCCTTCTCCGCAGTCATTTCTCTCACAACGGCTTAGTTTCCCCTTGTTCTATGATGTTCTATAGTGTTCCATCAGCCCGATTCCACACTATATATACCTGGCTGTCATGTACTTTAGTTCTTTACTCTTGTTCTTCTGTATTCTTCGCAATACACCTCATTCTGCTTGAGTCGCTCCTCGCTTGAGACTTCGTCGTCAAGCATCCCTTTGTCATCGTCGAGCCTCCCCTCGTCGACTCCTTGAACCTTCGCGTCATTGTCGAGTAACCCTCGTCAACTCTCTGTGTCTGTCTTCGAGCTACTCCTTGTCGACCTCTTCGTTCCTACGTGTACATCTTCAAGTCTCTCCTCGTTGACCTCTTCAACTTCTAGCGTCGTTTACGAGCTACTCCTCGTAAACTCCTCTGCACTCTAGTCACCTTCTTCGGGACGTTGTCGTACCTCTTCGTGAGTGTCCTCCCCGATTTAGGTTCATGTCATCCGCTCCGCTCGAGTAGTACGACTTGCGTAACATAGAGGGTGTGTAATTGGGACAAGGCTGGCGACAAAATACTCACAATATATGGTATTTGCCCTCTGGAACATTGATCTCGGAGCGAATGACAGGCGACACAGGTAAATGAGACATCCGGGGATGAAACTTTGGTGATGTCATTTGCAGAGATGTCAAGACAATGGTTGCACACAGTGTGAGTGCAGCCATCTTCAT
>JBBPUC010000495.1:0-18014 GCA_038094375.1 Tubosaeta aff. heterosetosa
CCTTTTGCTAGTGTGTGCTAGCAGGGCTCATAACCTGTTGAGATCACTTAAATAGGGGCAGCAATGCCCAAACTCAGAGTGCTGCAAGGAGAGCAAGACACAACTCAATTTACCTAAATAGGGGCAGCAATGCCCAAACTAAGTTACATGAGTAAAGTGGCTAACTAAGAAAAAGGAACCTCACCTCAGAGTGCTGCAAGGAGAGCAAGACACAACTGAGGTGAGGAAGTGGACTTCGAAGGTTTAAAAAGGTCAAAGTTATGTGCACACTTAACTCCAGAAAGCTCCAGATCGGAGATAGGTGAGAATAGGCGCACTAAAGAAGGAAATTACAAGGAGTGGTGCTTGGGCAGGTTAGGAACACCACCACACTGCAGACATGATGCTGGACCATACTAAAGTAGGGTAAATGAACTCCGGATGGATTAAGTGAACGGATGAGCGAAATCGCTCCGGAGTTGGTGCACTAGAGACTCTGGAGTTTTGGAGTTATATTTTGACAGATGGCGAATTTCAGGACGTGGAGAACGTCACTCAGCAATATTTTATAGTTGTGGCCATTAATGACAGAGTGTAAGACAATTGTTCCAGTACCGATGGTGTAGATGGTGGAATTATCTCCGAATTGTACTGGACACGGAGTTGAAAGTGCAGAGTAAGTAGAGAACCATTGTTGATGTGGCACCATATGCGAGGTGGCTCTGGAGTCGATGATAATGGTGGATTTGGATGCCAGGTTTGGATCGCTCAACATGTAAGCCTGAATGCAAGTGTATAGGGCATGATCTACATATTCTCTAGATACATTGGTACAATCCAGAGGGTCTGGACGCGGAGAAGATGATTGTTCTGTGATGTTTGCCTTTTCCTTGCCATACTTTCCCCTCAACTCCTGCAACCACTGATCTGTACTTTGGCACTCATCCATGTTGTGCTCTTTTGTCTGGTGGTGTTCACAGTATTTTCTGCTCTTTTTCTTTCACTCGCTCCTGTCGATGGTGGAGTATGTGGAGTCAGACTTGGCCGGAAGTTTCATCTGTTCGTGTTCCAAGAGGATCTGGACCTTAATTGCATTGAAAGTGAGTTTGGTCTCGTCGGTGGTGTTGATCACGGATGAAGTGAAAGTGCTCCATTTCAGGGTCTTTGGAAGTGAATGGAGAAGGATAAAGGCCAGGATTTTGGAGTCCACAGAGTACTTCATGGCGGTTAAGTGAGATTCTAGGGCTCGGAGTGATGCGATGTGTTCGGACAAGTTGGAGTTGCCATCCCACTGCAATGTGAAGAGTTGGTAGTAGGAGTGATAGATGGAGGGAAGATCAGATACCTGGTAAAATGTGAGGAGAGCATTGTATAGTTCTTTCGCGGAGGTGAGGTGTGTGGTCTTCAAGAGTATGGCATCGGAGATATGGTCCTGAATTATTTTGTGTGCTTTTTCATCGCAGTCTGTCCACTTTTGAATATTGTCGGTGGTGCTGGATGGCACAGAGACAGAGACAGAGTTGCCAGAGGGTGTAACAGATGCACTATCGGGCTCCAGACGCATGCTCATACCTAAAACAACACCAAGTACTTTTTCTCTGCAGAGTTTGGCGGTGATATGCAATTTCCATACTTGAAAGTTTGTTGGTCCGAGCAGAATGGGGCATTCCACAGCGGATGAATGATGATTAGAGGACACTGGAGTTAGCCCGGAATGCATCGGGGCAATGGACAGAGTATACACTTCTGGAGCGGAGTTGTGTGGAGTTAGATCGTTTTGCTAGTGTGTACTAGCAGGGCTCATAACCTGTCAAGATCTAAAATAGAGGCAACAAGCCCAACTCAGGAGTGCTACCAAATGGCAGGACATAACTATATTCACCTAAAATAGGGGCAACAAGCCCAACTAGGCATAAGGTAAATATGGTATCAAATAGATCTAAAGGTAAAGCTCTCACCTCAGGAGTGCTACTAAATGGCAGGACACAACTGAGGTGTGAGTGAGAAACTTGAAGGGCTAAAATATGTCAAAGACATGTGCGCACTTAACTCCAGACAACTCCAGAGTGGAGTAGACGAGAATAGATGCTCCGCATCCCGAAAGTAGAAAGGGTGCAGCAGTGTGTGTTCAGAAAGGGTACGCACGCCACCATGCTGTGGACACAAGGTAGTACTATACTAGAAAAGTATAAAGTAAGTCTACTAAGGATAGAACCAAAGATCGAAGAGATTGCTCCAGAGTTGGTGTGAAACGACTCTGGAGTTACCAGAGTTGTATTTTGATAGTACCTAAAACAATACTGAGTACCTTTTCTCTATGGGATTTGGCAGTTGTTACGCAAGTTGTACCACTTGAGTGGAGCAGACAACATGAACCTTGATCAGGGAGGACACTCATGAAGAGGTATGACAACATGCCGAAGAAGGTGACTAGAGTGACAAGGAGTTTATGAGGAGTAGCTCGTAAATGACACTGAGGGACGAAGAGGTCAACAAGGAGAGACTCAAAGACATATACAAGGAGTTGACAAGAGTTACTCGACAACAATGTGAATGTTAAAAGAGTTGACAAGGGTTACTTGACAATGATGTGAAGGCTTAAAGAGTTGATGAGGGTTACTTGATAACGACATGGAGGTTCAAGGAGTCAACGAGAGGGAACTCAATAATGACGAAGAGATGTTTGATGACAATGTCTCAAGCAAGGAGCGACTCAAGTGAAATGAGGTGTATTGTGAAGAATACAGAAGAACAAGAGTAAGGAACTAGAGTACATGACAGCCAGGTATATATAGTGTGGAATTGGACTGATGGAACACTATAGAACATTATGGAATAAAGGGATACTAAGCTATTGTGAGAGAAATGACTGTGGAGAAGGCTGTCCATATGAAATAGGAAATGAGTCATAGAAAGAACAATGGATTCCATACAAGGAATCAATCATGGGACAAAAGAGAATAGAATGTACTCAAAGGGGAACTTGAAGGAGAAGAGTATGGACTGGTAAGGATAAATGTTAGGCCAATGACAAGAGGAAGATAACAAGACGATGTGAAGGAATTGGCCTAAAGATAAGATCAAAATGAGACAAAAGATAAGAGATAAAACATGACGTAGATACGATAGAGAGAATGAGGAAAGAAATTGTAACATTACCCTCTTCGTACCTTTGAGCTACTGGGTCAAAGATGATTAATAGTAATCCTTGGGGGGTGAGCCAGTGACATTGCCATAGGCATAATCATCCCATTCAGGTTCTGCTCCAAAATCTGGAGATGGAGTGTGTCAACATGGAGGAGAGTGATAGGGGTGATGGTTACAACAAGAGACACAATGAGAAGAATGAGAAGAATAGGAAGTGTTGCTTTTTAGAGAGGAAGAAGAGTGTGGGCCTGGCAGAGGAGATGGTATAACTTGGCTAGAGATGTGCTCGAGATCTCTGGAATAATGCTTGATGTTAGAAAAGAGTTCACCTATTTCCAATTGATAGGCAAGGACAAGGAGAGATTCAAGAAGTTCGTCTGATAATCTAGGTTTGAGTGATCATACCTGTTGGATGAGTTGGTATAGGGTGGAAATGGGGGAGAACATATCGAGATAGGTGTTGATCAAGGAGTTCAAGAAGTTGTTTCAAGTGAGGCAGAGGAGAGCTCAGTTGTACTCAGGAGTAGGGTTGTGAGGGCAAAGAGAGGAAGCTGCAGGAACTAAAGTGACAGAATGAACAAGAGGACGGTTTTCATCATTGTGTAAAGTAGAAGAAGAAGCATTAGGGCATGGGTTTCGAAGTGGAATAGCCATAATAGTGAAGAAGTCAAGTAGTAAGAGAAACAGGAATAGGATGGTAATAGATCCTGAATAAGGTGAAAAACGTAGTGATTAAGAGAGCAAAGAAGAAAGCACAATCACAAGAGATGAGTCCAGTGAAGAATGGACAGTAGGTAGTGTAGAAATTGGTCATAGACAAGGTGAGGGTAATTTCAGGGAGGATGCTCACAAAGAGGTGCAACAACGTCCTGAAACTAGGGAACAACGAAGGTGGTGTGCTTTCTTATAAGTAGAAAGGATGGTAGCAGAGTGTTGGAGATTTGATTCTGGTTCCCAAGCATTTTCAGAAGAAGTATAGCCTTTCCAAGCAGTCAGGTACCAATAACAGCCAGGAGAGCCCTTGTGGAAGAGAATAGCCTCCACTTTGTATTCTTCTTTGTCATCAATCACGTCAGGTGGTGGGTTGGTGAATGATGGACCATGTGCATCGGTCTGTTTGAACGGAGTTAGAAGTGAGGCATGGAACATGTCATGAATCTTCCACAAGGCAGGGAGACAAAGGTGATAGAACAGAGGGGAAAGTAGTTGGGAGATCTTGAAGAGGCGATGTCATTTTGGAGTGAGTTTGCGAGAGAGATAGGGAATACAGAGGTTAGTGGCCTCAAGCCATACCTTATTGCCAACTTTCCAAGGTGTCATATGCTGTTTCAACTCCAGTCAACTCTAGTCAACTCTAGACCAACTCCAGTGCGATCTCCTTAGATTCGCATCACCTGACTTTCAGAGCACATGACATGACCTCATTTAGTTTAGATTAGATTATGTAACCAGACTCCACACCACTCCGGCTATCTATATACCTGGTGCACAGCTCCAGTATTCGGTCTCCTTTTTTCCCGTTTTACTCATGTAATGTTCCATATTATCAATCCGTAGTAATTCCGGTGCATCTCTGCACTATATAAACTTGTAGATACTCTCCAATGTACTTTAGTCAGAATATTGAATTAGTTCTCTGATACTCCACCCGAGAACTCCTACTCTATAACTCCATATACTCCATAACTCCATCTCCTAACTCCGCATCTCCACCTCCTAACTCCTAAGGGCCTGAACCTATACAAGGGCACGACACATAAGTCCTGTGCCAAGGCCCACCAACCCTGACAACTCCTCAACTCCTGACCCCTTAGAGTTCCTCTGGAGCACCAGAGAACCATACTTAACACAAGGGGAGAAACTGTGGATGGAGTGGCGCATCATTGCTAGGTGAGTGGAGTCATACACAGCAAGGGCTTCTTGGCATGCCTTTTCTAAAGAGGAAAGTTAGTCCAAGAGTGCGGAGATAAAGGTTTTTCCAATGACAGGAAAGGAATGTGGTTCATATCTGAGGATCAAGGAGAATGGAGACACTTTAGTAGAGCTGTGTGGAATGGAGTTGTGGCGGAATTCAGCGGTGATAAGGAGTTCGGCCCAGGAGTTTGGATTGTTCAAGCAAAAGATCTGAAGATAAGTTTCAACCTCTTGATTGGTTTGTTCAGTTTGACCATCTGATTATGGGTGATATACAGTGGATAGTTGAAAATTGTAGTGTAGAAGATGAGCAAGTTCTTAAGAGAATGTGGAGACAAACTGTGGACCACAATCAGAAATGATGGAGTCATGAAGTCCAAACCTTTTGAACATGTTTTTGAAGAATAGTTTAGCAACTCCTGCGGCATCAATGGTTTTTGAACAAGAACAGAGGATTACCCCCTTCATAAGCCCATGGTCGACCACAACCATAAGAGAGTCATAACCAGAGAACAGGAGGAGGTCAGTGATAAGGTTAACAGAGAGTTGTTTAAATGGTAGGCTCAACAAAGTGGTGATAGGAGTAAGAGGAGGGACAGTGGGGTGTGTATTGACTTTGGATTGTTGGCATACAGCACAACCAGAGACGAAGTTTCAAATGAAAGTGCCAAGACCAGGCCATCAAAAGTCATGTTCTATGAGAGCTTTGGTGTGAAATTGTCTAGCATGACCAGAGGACAGGGACAAGTGAATACTGTGAAGTAGAGATGAGCAAGAGGATGGAGGAACATAGAGATGACCCTTATAGAAAAGATGACCATTATCGAAGGTCTAGCCTTGTGTGATGTAATGAGGGAACAGAGGGGATCTATCATGGATCACTTCAAGAGCCTTGAGTACTAGAGATCAGAGGAGGATGAGGAGCGAATGTGGTTCATGAGCAAAGTATTGAGGGCATTAATGTCATATACCGTTCCAACTCCAGTCAACTCCGGTCCACTCCAGACCAACTCCGGTGCGATCTCCTTAGATTCGCATCACCTGACTTCCGGAGCACGTGACATTACCTCATTTAGTTTAGATTAGATTATGTAACCAGACTCCGCACCACTCCGGCTATCTGTATACCTGGTACACAGCTCCGGTACTGTTTACTTCTTCCTCCATCTTACTCATAACTTAGTCACTCCACGTTCCGTATTAGTAATCTGTAGTAATTCCGGTGCATCTCCGCACTATATAAACTCGTAGATAGACTCTGATGTACTTTAGTCAGAATATCGAATTAGTCCTCTGGTACTCCGCCCGAGAACTCCTTAGCTCCTAACTCCTTAACTCCTTAACTCCTTAACTCCGAACTCCTAAGGGCCCGAACCTACGCAAGGGCGTGACACACAAGTCCTGCGCCAAGGCCCACCAACCCCGACAACTCCTCAACTCCTGACCTCTCGGAGTTCCTCCGGAGCATCAGAGAACTGAACTTAACAGTATATTCTGACTCCCTCTTGTGTTAGGTTCACCTATGTATCAATCAAGTATGACCTTTGGATACCAGACTCTGGATCAATCCCAATGCCAGGTCCTCCTGACCGCGTTTGGTAGTCATCATACTGCTCCAGGCAACTCCTTTGTCAGCCTTACCACACGTCCTCAGTCCTCCGCCTCCACACACTTCGTGCATCCAAGGAGTAGAACTCCTGCACCTCCGACATCCTCCGCTGACACTCCGATGTCTCGCAGTCACCGTAGATGAAGTCCCCCTTCAACTCCGTCATCTCCATCCAGTTCCTCACATCTCCGCTCCAGTCCTTGTTCTAGTACGCATTCCAGTTCCTCAAACTGTACTCCGCTTGGTTTTGAACCATTTGCGCAATTGGCAAAAGCCATCCGCTCCATGTCCTCCGAACTCCTAGATAACTCTGGTAACTCCACTCCTAAAGTCCGTGCTCCAGACCCCTTTGATGGACTTCATCTGTCAAAACTCCGGACTTTCGTCACGCAATGTGAACTCTAGTTTCAAGCCTATCCACGGTCCTATCGCACTGATCGTGCCAAAGTCATATTCGCACAGTCCTACCTCTCCGGCACGGCCTTAGAGTATTTCGAACCGGACATCCTCGGAAGTTTAACTCTGGAGCGTCGTCCACTCTGGATGACAAATTGGCAATCATTCCTTTATGAACTCCAGATTAACTTTGGTCCTCGTGACCCTGTCGCTGATGCAGAAGCAGTCCTAGAGACTCTTCGCATGTCGGACAACAAGCAGATCACTCCGTACATCGTCAAATGGAATCAGTCCACATCCCAAGTCCGTGATTGGAACTCCAGCGCACTCCGGCGCAGTTTCTACAATGGCCTTCCTGATCGCATCAAGGACGAAATCTCTCGTCTTGGGAAGCCTTGTACCATCTATGATCTCCGTTCTATGGCTCAAGATATCGATCGTCGTTATTGGGAGTGCCAGGACAAACTTATTCGCGCGTCCACTCCCATCTCCGATACTCCAGAATCTCCGACGGTCTCCACACCGCCATCTCTGGTTGATTCCACTCAGGAGTTACAATCTCCTGCAACCTCCATTCTGGAGTTGGACAATGAGCCATACGTCGAAAATCCACTTTCGTCTGACATTTCCTCCGACGCATCTCCGGCAGTCCCCGACACTCCTTTTCCCCTCCTTGGTCCCGATGGTCGTCTCTACCCTGAAGAGCGTTCTCGTCGCATTCGCCTCGGACTTTGCATGTTCTGCAGCTCCACGGAACACTCCATCAACTCCTGTCCCCGCTCCAACTCTCTCGCATCTCGCATGCAAGTCCACCCCTCTTCCTCTTTAGATTCGCTCTCCTCAGACAACTCCACATCCTCCGACCATTCCGACTCCTCCGCTTCCTCCGATTTGTTCTAGATACCCATTTCGTGCTTTCTTCTAGTCACTCCTTACTTCGTTCCTCTTAGATCAAAATCGGACACATTATCATTTGTATGTACTTTACTCCTGTACTACCTCCTGTTCCTCCTCCTCCATCTCTGCTCGTTCCGCTTCCAACTCCCTCATTTCCTCCATCACCTCCTCTACCTCCTCCTCCATCTCCTCATCCGACTCCTCCGATTCCTCCTCCTCCGATCCGTACACCTCCTCCGTCTTCAATTCCACAAGGTCCACCAGAATGTGGTTTTGACGGGCTAAGCACTTGGTTTGTGCCGCCATCGCATCCCGGAGCTCGTTGATGGCCTGCGTGATGGTCCTCAATGCCTCCACCAGGAGCGAACGCTCCTCCGAGTCCTCCACCCTTAGCCTCTTGCTGCTGGGTCCCTCCTGGATGTCTTCCACGCTCCGCCTCTTCTACCGCTTCTCCAGCTTCTCGTCTCCCAGTCGCTCGCACCTCACCCTCGCCGCCTGGCACTCCATGCACGACGTGGACTTCCCTTCTCCGAGCTCGCACTCCAGCCCATGCTCCGTGCACCTCTGGCACTCTTCCAGCGGCTCGCGCATCTTCACCTTGCCCTTGTCTTGGCGTTGCTGCTCTGCGACCTCCACCGCCTAGGGTAGTCAGCTCTGGATCACAGATGACAAGGTTAGCACGCACCCTTTGTTTCGCAGCTTCCTCTGCATTCCTCCGCTCCTCCGCTACATCCTCGGCTGCTTTCTGCCTCGCTGTGTCCTCCTCGGCTCTCCTCCGTGCCTCCACAGCCCTCTGAGCTTCCTCCGCTCTCCTCGCCTCTTCCTCTGCCCTCCTTTGCGCCTCCTCCTCTCTCCTCGCCTTCGTCCTCCATTTGTGCTCCGCGTACTTCACATCCGCGAGTCGTTCGTCATCGTCTTCGCGCTCGACGAGTTGCGCATCCGTCCACTCTGAGATGTTGGTGATATTCTGGGGGCTGGACATGGGATATGATGGTGGTAGGAAGTTAAGAGACTCCGTGCGACCCAATCGGACTTTATAGGTGTTATTTTGGACTCCACTCATCTCCGTTTCTGTGTTCCATAGGCCTTCAGGGGTTCAGGCCTAGTGGGGGGATAGCACCCTGCCCACGAAGTCCAACTCCTGTACCTCCACACTCCCTTTCGATACCAACTCCGATGCATTCTCTGGCTAGACGCATCATCCAACAACCGGACCACGAAATACGTCCATCTTCCTCCTTTCGTGTCCTCTTGTGATCCTTGTTTTTCCTGTCCTTTTGTTGCGCCTCCTGTTACCTCCCGTTCAGTTTTAGGCCAACTCCACACCCTCCGCAACAATCTCCGTTACAACTCCTTTCCGGACCATTTCTTCTGGACTCTGCTCCTTTTCGTCTTTCCTATGCCTTCCTTTCTGTTTTTACTGTACTAATCCTGTTTTTTCCTGTAACTCCTGTTTCCTCCTGTTGTTCCTGTCTAATTCCGCTTCCTCTGGTACTTTCTGTTCCTCCTGTTCTTCTCCTTCTTTTTTCTTCTTCCGCTACCATCCCTACTCCTCCGACTCCGCTCCCTCCATCTTCGTTATCTGCTCAAGACCACCTCCGCTTTGACGTTCGCAACTCCGATGCACTCCGCATCACCTCGTTGGATTCCTTGCAGCTATCGTTGGAAACAGTCTACTCTCCCACTATATTGTCCATTGACGAGTCGGGTAGTGAGTGACAATTTATTCCAGATACCTGTCCTTTGAATGCCAGCATTTCTGGGCCTACTCCGTCCATTCCGGTGTTACTCCGTTTCCTCCAGTCTCTTTGCCTTATGGCAACTCTGGCGTCGTCTCGCACCTTTCAGTCTTCCCTTGTCCCTCTTCCTCCATGCATCTCCGCACCACTCCGCTACTCCTTTCCGTCCAGTAGCTCTTTCTTTTTTGTTTTCCTGTTTTCCTTATTCACTCCCGTTTTCCTTGACTCCTGGCCTTAGGGCCTCAAGGACTCGGCCCTAACGGGGAGGCACTGTCATATACCATTCCAACTCCAGTCAACTCCGGTCCACTCCAGACCAACTCCGGTGTGATCTCCTTAGATTCGCATCACCTGACTTCCGGAGTGCATGACATTACCTCATTTAGTTTAGATTAGATTATGTAACCAGACTCCGCACCACTCCAACTATCTGTATACCTGGTGCACAGCTCCAGTACTATTTACTTCTTCCTCCGTCTTACTCATAACTTAGTCACTCCACGTTCTGTATTAGTAATCTGTAGTAATTCCGGTGCATCTCTGCACTATATAAACTCGTAGATAGACTCCGATGTACTTTAGTCAGAATATTGAATTAGTCCTCTGGTACTCCGCCCGAGAACTCCTTAGCTCCTAACTCCTTAACTCCTTAACTCCGAACTCCTAAGGGCCCAAATCTACGCAAGGGTGCGACACACAAGTCCTGCACCAAGGCCCACCAACCCCGACAACTCCTCAACTCCTGACCCCTCGGAGTTCCTCCGGAGCATCGGAGAACCGAACTTAACAATCAATGACAGCAGGATCTAAGAGGATAGTGACATTAACATTGTTGGAGGAGGTATCGATAAGGTCTTTGCGAGAGAGTGTCATCTGGGCCCATCTGGGTACCAGATGTAACCTTCCAGAGGATGTCGTAGTCAAGGAGAGTTAGTGATCAACGAGCTTGTCAGCAAGATAGTTTCCAAGGATCCTTGAGGTACAAGAGGTTCTTGTGATCCGTGATGATTGATACTGAGTGCAAAGTTCCAAGTAGATAATGGCGCCATTCTTGTAGAGTGAGAATGACAGCCAGGAGCTCTCTATCATAGATGTCATAGTTTCGTTCAGTAGAGCTAAACATCTTAGAGAAGTAGGCACAAGGATGGAGGTCACCATTGGTGTCAGCCTGGAGGAGTACAGCTCCAGCTGTGAGGAGGGATGCATCCGTCATGAGAGTAAAGGGTTTCAAAGTGTCAGGGAGAGCAAGTACGGGTGCAGAGGTAAACAGAGTTTTCAACAATTGAAAGGCAGTCTCTTGTAGAGACATTCAAAGCCAAGGTTCATTTTTACAAGTGAGGAGGACCAGGGGTGTGACGATGTTAGAGAAGTTGAGGACAAACTTCCAATAGAAGTTTACGAAACCAAGGAAACTTCAAATGTCTTTGACCGAGGTTGGTGGTTTCCAATC
The DNA here is from genome assembly GCA_038094375.1 of Tubosaeta aff. heterosetosa. NCBI lineage: Eukaryota > Fungi > Basidiomycota > Agaricomycetes > Boletales > Boletaceae > Tubosaeta > Tubosaeta aff. heterosetosa. The sequence goes on from JBBPUC010000495.1 coordinate 11,132, forward strand.
CTTTACCACAGAGAGTTTTATAGGGTCCATTTCAAGTTGTCCTTGTCCAATGATCATACTGAGGTATTCCATGTGAGGTGTGTCAAACAAGCACTTAGAGAGTTTGAGAGACAAGCCATATTCTCGAAGTCGAAGGAGTACTCATTTGATCCATTCATGATGAAGTTCTAAGTCATCCTGAGTGTGGATGGCAAGGTCATCCATGTAGATTTTCAACCAACATTCCACAATCATATCTGCAAAGATGTGATTCATGAAAGCTTTAAAGGTAGGTGGAGCATTGTTGAATCCAAAGAACATGATGGTGGGTTCAAAGAAGCCAAGTGGAGTGATAAAAGCGGCTTTCCATTGGTCTTCCTCTCATATGCGAATGTTGTTATATCCCCATCAGACATCAAACTTGGTAAAGATGGTTGAGTCTTTCATGTTGTCAATAAGGTCAGAGATGAGAGGAAGTGGATAAGTGTTGTGGATAGTGTGTTCGTTGAGGTACCGGTAGTCTTGACAAGGTTGTAGAGATCCATCCTTCTTAGGAACAAAGAAGAACAGAGAGGCTTGTGGTGACTTGGACGGGATGATATGGTCAGTTTTGAGATGTTCCTCAATGAAAGCTTTGTAGGCTTCTTTTTTAGTGGGGTTAAGCAGGTATACCTTAGCAATTTTGGAGATGAAGGACGGTTTGAGTTCAATGATGTGATCATAAGGATGGTGAGGGGGAAGTTCATTAAAAGTTTTCTCGGAGAATATATCAGCGAAGTCTTTGCACCATTCCAGGAGTTCCCGTTCCTTGGGCTTTTCCTGTTGAGCAAGTTGCATGGAGAGGGTCATCTTGTTGATGTCTTCTTCTTCACCTTGAGAAGGACACTCACAAAGAGGTACAACAACATCCTGAGGAGAAGGAAGAATAGTCAACATTTTGACAGTCTAGTCGATAGATAGGTTCCACTTCTTTAACCAGAGCATTTCCAGAATGATTTCACATTTACCAAGTGAGGTTACTATAAGGTTGAGGTTGTCCGAGAGTGAGGAGATCCAAGCATAGGTTTTAATTTTGTATTTGATGGATCCCTTGCTATCAGGAGATCTATCCACGTTATAGGTGTTGAGTGGTTGGGCAAGGGAGCAGATGCCATCACAAAGGCGAGGTACTAGGCTGGCATCTATGAAGTTACCAGTTGCTCCACTGTTGATGAGAGCAACTGTGTCGACAGTTTTCAAGGAAGTTTGCAAACAAATGGGAAGATGGAAGGCTTGTTCATTTGGCAAAACTTTAAGTACAATGGGGGAGAGAGACGTCAAAGCAGACTCCCCTGTTAAAAATCCAAAGTGTCTAGGTATGCTATATACATCTTCCTCTTTCTTGGGTTCAAAGCACATTTTCAAAGTTTGAAGGATTTCTCCCTCGTCTCTTCCTTGGGTTCAAAGAGAGTTGACAAAGGTGTCTAAAGCGGAAGGTGATTTGGTGACAGGTTCTTTGGGAGGAACCAGAGGGGCAGAGGACAAAGTAGTGGTGGTGGTGCAAATGTTCTGGGTGCAAGGTTTATTTTCAGAGAACATCTTGCAGCTCTGGGAGTTGTGGCTGGTTTTCCTGCAGTGGAAGCAGCAGCCTTCACAGATGAATTTGGCTCGTTCTAAAGGAGTAAGTTTGGAGATGTGAACAGCATTGACATCCATAGCATTGGGATCATATCCTTGTTGGTGACCAAAGGAAGAAGAGGTGCAGGTTCCCTTCTTGAGAGCATTGATGCAGGCCTTCTGAGTGTGGAACATCTTGGCTTTGACGATCCAGTCGTTGATGGTGGTGGAGATGACGGCCATGGAGAGGATCATGGTGGTGATCCATTGGTCCAGTCCAAGAGAGAACTGGTCAATGAGCATGGTTTCATCCTTGATACCTGTGTGAGTGGCTAGGTTCTAGAAGTCTGTGATATATTTTTGGAAACTGTTGTCAGTTTCACCAGAGGGTGTCTTAAACAATTTCTGGGTGAGCTTGGAGAGCTCAAGGCAAGTGGTTGCCTTTACGTTGAAGGGGAAGAACATGGACTCAAAGTTCTCGCAGAACTTGTCAAAGGTTTTCTTGGAGGAGGTGAAGGCAGAGTCAGCCATCCTATCATACCACATCTCGGAGAATGAGATGCCTCAGCCCTTACTCATCTTGTTCAGGGCGGTCATGATCTTTTCCTCGTCGGTGGAGTACAGCAAGGAGTTGATGGAGAAGTAAGCCTTCATGGCTTTCATCCATCGCATAGTGTTAGTGGGTTCACCAGAGAAGTCAGCTAGGAGGGTGGCTTTAAGCTCAGACTTAGTGGTGGACATAGTGGGTGGCAGTGTGGGTACTCTGGGCAAAGGGTTACTAGGGGCAATAGCAGCAAGTGGAAATCCTATATAGGGATTGACTGGGTGTGTTGCGATAGGTGCAACCAAGGCAACTACGGAGGGTGTTGCTAGAGGTGCAACCAAGGGAGTGCTAGGACGAGGTGGGACTGGGGTTTGTACCGGAGCAGGTATACTAGGAACTACCTCAGGTAGAGGTCATCATCTGAGAGATACTTGGGGTGAAGGAGGAACTTGAGAAGTTCCTATGACTTGGCGAGTACTGGGTGTTCTATGGACTACCGGTGCAACCAGTTGTGGTTCAGGTGATACTGGGCACAATGGCTGTTCAGGCTTGTCGATCTCAATGTTGGAGTGTTCAGGAGAGGGAGCATGATGTAGGAGCCCGAGGCTCTCTATGTTTGTAGAAGACATTTTACAGGTATTCTAGGTATTGTCATCCGTCACTCAAGACCTTCCTTTGTGTCCCATATCTATCTGTGTCAATCCAGGTGGAGTCCAGTTCGGATTGTTGGTATCCAGAGAGTCCACTCAGTCCAATTAAGTATCTGGATCGGAAGTTTCATTCATGATTTATTTCTTGTTTTCTTATGTTTCGTCTTTCTGTCATACTTATCTTCCCCTGTTTTGATTCAGTTTGGTCATCTTGGTTATTGATGATGCAGAAAGGTGTTCCTGTTTCAGATCATTCTACTTTGACATACTTTGACAGTCCTGGGAAAATACCTGGACTATAAAGTCTTGTACCTTGTGATTGAAAATCTATATATCTCTCAATCTCTCTCTCATGCACAGTTCTGTTCGAAAGTTCTGTCTTCCATCTCATCGTCATCGTCTCTCTCTGTCTTTGTCTATCTGGTTTTGTCAGACCAGATTCATCGTCTCTACTCGTTCTCAGTCCGGTTTTAACATCAGATTGATCTCTCCTTATGCTGAGTGTCATCAAGCTACCCCTTCACATTGCAAAACCTATCTATGAACCCCTTGAGACAAGTCTATCTCGCACCCCACACTTAACATCTACTTTACAATGAAAGCCCTAGAAGTTTTGTCTAGATGTGGCTATGAGGGGTTGTCCTGCTCCTGGATAGGAGAGACAGAGGAGACTCGTGTTCTTTTGTTACGCAAGTCATACTACTTGAGTAGAGCGGATGACACAAACCTTGATTGGGGAGGACACTCATAAAGAGGTATGACAACATCCCGAAGAAGACGACTAGAGTGACAAGGAGTTTACAAGGAGTAGCTTGTAAATGACACTGAGGGATGAAGAGGTCAATGAGGAGAGACTCAAAGACGTACACAAGGAGTTGATGAGGGTTACTCAACAACGATGCGAAGGTTTAAAGAGTTGACGAGGGTTACTCAACAACAACACAGAGGTCCAAGGAGTTGATGAGAGGGAACTTGACAACGACAAAGAGATGCTTGACAATGAAGTCTCAAGTGAGGAGTGACTCAAGTGAAACGAGGTGTATTACGAAGAATACAGAAGAACAAGAGTAAGGAACTAGAGTACATGACAGCCAGGTATATATACTGTAGTGTGGAATCTCAAAGGGGAACTTGAAGGAGAAGAGTACAGACTGGTAAGGATAAATGTTAGGCCGATGACGAGAGGAACATGACAAGATGATGTGAAGGAATTGGCCTAAAGATAAGATCAAAATGAGACAAAAGATAAGAGATAAAACATATTGTAGATATGATAGAGAGAACAAGGAAAGAAATTGTAACAGCAGTGATACACAATTTCCATACTTGGAAGTTTGTTGGTCTAAGCAGAATGGGGCATTCCACAGTGGATGAATGATGATTAGAGGACATCGGAGTTAGCCCAGAATGCATTGGGGTAATGGACGGAGTATACGCTTCTGGAGCGGAGTTGTGTGGAGTTGGATCGTTTTTGCTAGTGTGTGCTAGCAGGGCTCATAACCTATTAAGATCTAAAGATAGGAGCAACAAGCCCAACTCAGGAGTGCTACCAAAGGCAGGACACAACTATATTCACCTAAAGATAGGGGCAACAAGCCCAACTAGACATAAGGTAAATATGGTATCAAATAGTGATGCCGTGGCCTGGCCCAAAAGCCCTGAGCCCACCAAGCCGAGCCCCAAAAAGCCTGGCCAGGCCAGGCCATGTTGGGGGCTTGGTGCGGCTTGGAGCCCGGCTCGGCATTTTGAGAGGCCATGAGCCCAGCTGAGTCAGGCCCCAGGAGCCCTGAAGCCATGAGAAATCAGCACTTTGTGGCCCTGACCACCACAACAACGAAAGCCATACGCACACCATCACGACAGCAACAATTACCCCCACCACTTGGCACAGTTGTGCACCCACCACCACACCGGCAAGGGTAGTGACGTGACACAATCACACCACTGATGACGACGGCGAGGCAAGAGTGCACAATGGCACACCCACCATCATAGCACCAACGGCAGCAACGGCAGGGAGGATGGAGGGGACGATGACGGCGAAATGGTACGTCCACCACTACTCACCACTGACAATGACAGCGAGGGCAGAAGTGTGCAATGGCACACCCACTGCCACAACACTGACAACGAGAATGGAGGGGGGGTTAAACAGAACGAATTGGATGACAACGGTGAAATGGTACGCCCACCACCACTCACCAATGATGATGATGCCGAAGGCAAGGGTACACAATGGCACACCCACTGCCACAACGCCAACAATGAGAACAGAGAGGGGGGAGGGGGGGTAAATGGGACGAATTGGACAACGACAGTGAAATGGTACGCCCACCACCATTCACCGATGACCATGATGCTGAAGGTGAGGGTGCATAATGGCACACCCACTGATAGCAACAATGGCAAGGGGGCGAGGGGGATGACCACAGAAAAATGGTACGTCCACCACCACTTACCATTGACAGTGACAGCAAGGGCAGAGGTACGACAATGGCAAGGGGATGAAGGGGACGATGAGGTCTCACCAATGATGACAACGCCGAAGGCGAGAATGCACAACAGCACACCCACTACTGCAATGCTGACAGCGACAATGGCAGGGGGACGAAGGGGAAGAGGGTTCCCACAACCACCTGCTGATGACAATGACGAGGCGAGAGTGCGCAACTGTCAAAATATAACTCCAAAACTCTAGAGTCTCCAGCGCACCAACTCCAGAGCTATTTCGCTCATCCATTCATTAAATCCGTCCGGAGTTTATTTACCCTACTTTAGTATGGTCTAGCATCACGCTTGCAGCGTGGTGGCGTTCCTAACCTGCCCGAGCACCACTCCTTGTAGTTTCCTTCTTTGGTGCGCCTATTCTCGCCTATTTCCGATCTGGAGTTTTCCAGAGTTAAGCGCACGCATAACTTCGACCTTTTTAAGCCTTCGAACTCCACTTCCTCACCTCAGTTGTGTCTTGCTTTCCTTGCAGCACTCTGAGTTTGGGCATTGCTGCCCCTATTTAGGTGATCTCAACAGCAACAACACACCTGCCACCACAACACCAACAGTGATAACCACAACAGTGAGGGGACCAGCACCAATGGTGACAATGGCCAGTGGGTCAAGGAGACAGAGGAGACAGCGAGGGTGCCTGCTACCATTCACCAATGACAATGATGGCGAGGGTGAGGGCATGCAATGGCACACCCATCACCACAATGCTGGCAACAACATGGCGCACATGGGTACCAATGACAAAGGCACTCAACGGTGCAATACTAGTAGTTTACCGTTCTATTTTTTTATTACTATCGTTACATGGAATAATTACACTGTCAAGCCACGGCCTGAGCCCAAGCTTGGGCTTTGAGGCCAGACCAAGCCATCTTTTGGGGCTTTAAGGGCTTAGAGCCTGGCCTACGAGTTTTCAAAGCCTCCAGCCCCTAAAGCTGAGCCCAAGCCAGGGCTTTTGGGCCGGGCCAGGCCACAGCATCACTAGTATCAAATAGATCTAAAGGTAAAACTCTCACCGCAGGAGTGCTACCAAAGGCAGGACACAACTAAGGTGTGAGCAAGAAACTCAAAGGGCTAAAATATATCAAAGACATATGCATGCTTAACTCTAGACAACTCTAGAGTAGAGTAGGCAAAAATAGGCACTCCACATCCAGAAAGTAGAAAGGGCGCAGCAGTGTGTGGTTGGAAAGAGTACATGCGCCATCATGTTGTGAACACAAGGTAGTACTGTCAAAGTCTAACTCCGGAACTCCGGAGTTGAGTACGAACCAACTCCAGAGCGATCCCGCCATCCCGGTATACATTCCTCATCCGGACCATCTCAGATCTGTTTCGTCATAGTATCCTCATGTGTATACAACGTGGTGGCGTTCCTACACCCTCCGTCCTCGTGTTACTGTGCCCTTTCACTCTTCCGGATGTAGAACGCCTAGTTTCGCCTAACTCCACTCCGGAGTTGTCCGGAGTTAAGCGTGTGCATATCTTTGTACCTTTTTAAAGCTTCGAACTTCCACTCCTCACCTCAGTTCGTGTTCTACCTTAGTAGCACATTCTGAGGTGAGGTTTCCAATTTACTTGTTATCTTAGACCTGTATTTACCTTATCC
>JBBPUC010000496.1:0-17981 GCA_038094375.1 Tubosaeta aff. heterosetosa
CTTACAGCATTGCTATTATTTTTATTTTTTTGTGACATATATCAAAGTGCCATCTATTCGAAGCAAATTAACTTCACAGTCACTTCACTTCGACAGCAACACTAATTGTTGTATACCGAAACCAGTCTCGCAGACCGTGGGAACACCGCGAAAGTGGGTGCCCTCGCTCCGACGGGCCGACTCTGAATTATGACGTAATCTTTGACTTAGCTAATCACTTTTACTTCAGTGCAATCGACTTTACCATCATCATCACCGCTCAGTATGCCCATGCGCTATAGAAGTGACCCTTCGCCTCCTCGGCCGCCATATCCAGACCCAACAGAACCCACAGACACGGACGACTCCATCATTCTCTCGGACTTAGTGCGCACTGGTGAAGCTTCAAGACTCCGGAGACGAGGAGCAATGAGGCTTGATCACAATATATTGAACGCTCAGCGCAACGAAAGCGGTCGGGCAACACCACCGACTGTTGTCGTCGCTAGGACGCCATCGTGGATTGAGCCTCCAAGCGATGACGATGAATCGACGCAAACTTGGGACCAGGGTTATAACCCAGCTTCTCCCCGTCCGCAGCGCAGATCCGTGCCTGGACCAGATACATATGGATACACGCTCTACTGCGGCGGAGAGGAGCCTTTGTCATCGCTTGTACAGCGCCCGTTATTCTACGCGCGGTCACCACTGCCATCCTACCCTCCGGTACCATCGGATAGCGTTCTGCCCCGGCGCGGCGGCTCCTCGCAGACGAACGGGTGCGGCGCTGTGATTCACTTGCGAGCCTCACGTCGAGAGGGGTCCACTGTATGGGTCGGTAAAGATGAGGCAACATCTGCTGTCGTACCGATGGACGTATCATATTTTGAGCGCCCTACTGCCGTTAGGATGGTTCGCAGTGCCTGCGGATGTGTTCGAGAAGGGGTAGGTTGTGCAATATGGTAAGTAAATACGCATTCACTTTTTTATACGTTGCTCATACTAGTATACGAAGTGGTAATACTTTGGGGACGCGGTATAAACCTTGCCAAACTGCCGCAGACGGGCTGTTTTCCTCTCACAATATCTCTCAAGTGCCTATATGTCCTCAAGGTCCGAGGTACTGGCATGGTCGTACTTCAGGTGCAGGAACCAGGACATCGCCTTCTCACATCTACACCTTCTTCGCTTCCAATGTTACCCACGAGTCACTGTCACCACTTTCACGACTCTCGGCTCCGTTGTCCTCGCGAGAGGAAACGTTTTACACCACAGAGAATCCATTTGACATGAACTTTCTCGACCGGCTCGCATCTGCATCTCCACTACCCATGACTGACGAAGACCGTAACGCACTTGACCAGAGCCCGCGCCCCCAAGTCGACCTAGAATTTGACCCCGATGGCTCTCCCCTCTCACCTGATCCAGGCTCGCCAGACAAGACTAGTGCAGAGTTAATGTTACTCCCCGAGCGGTGACTTAGTCTGGATGTTGGCTTGCAAACTCTTGGTTAGCTTCATTGTTCATCTTGTAGCGGTCATGGACGCAAATTCTTGTATACACATCTACCTGCATCAGCACACCCCTTCTTCCCCATGTCCTCACGCTATCTCATGCGGATCTCTGTACCTTATCTGTTTTCAAGTCTTGATTGTCATAGTAGCTTCATAGATTGATCTCCAATTCGAATCGATCGTACGGACTGAAGGCTATGAAGGACTATGATCGCAATGGGTCTGACCTCGGCTCGAAAGCCACTTTTATGAGGATGGCGCGTTCGCATCCTCACTAGCACTCCTCGCCGAAACTGAACGTTCAGCCTCTTGATCAACACGTCGATGTCCGCGACAAATTACCTTAAAATTACCCTAGATAACGCATGGCTTGTAAAAGGAGAAATCTACTTATAAATCCTACACAAGGATCAAGCACAAAGCACACTATGCTACGTTCGATCTGTCATGAAGACGATTTGCGCACCAACCCAGAAAACGCTTTCTCGCTGCTTAATGGCGCTAGCCCTAACTTGGGATTACCCCGTGGTTCACTACTGTCCCCATGCATTGTCGATATAGTCGTCGCAGCTGTCTGAAATGATGATAGATCAGGTTTACTGTCGAATACCCCTGCCGTGTACGGTTCAGCACACAAGAAGACCACCTCCACGAACCAACTTACTTACCCAGTTTGCGCAACCACCGTTGGCGAACCTGGTGGTAGCCTCTCGACGGCAACGCCTTTTGGACCAGGTCCCATTTTTGTCCATACTTAGCGACCGCCTGGGCGCGTACTCCTTGTCAACGTCGTTCACCCCGGAAAAATGACAATGATACCTGGGCTAGGAGATCGTCCTCTTCTTTACTCCATTTGATGTACGGACTCCGTGGACGTTTCGCAGACGGTATGAGCGCAGGGACGTCTTGGTCTACCACGCGCGTAAGCTCCTTGTTCTTGGCCGGCCCAATGGAGATCCCGGATCCTGAGCCAGAGCTCCCATCGTTCTCTCCGGATGTAGTTACTTCAGAGTGCTGCTGCAGTAGCGGCGTCTCACGACTCTCGTTCTCCGGTATCGACGACACTGGCATAGGCACAAAACTCGGTTGAGCGACTGTCGCACGTGTGCCACCCTCGCTCGAAGCACCCTGAGCATGAGGAGCTTGTCTTGGAGTCACTTCTCCGGAATCATCCGTGTGCTGAGACAGGGTAGCAGACAATCGGGGCCGCTGCTCATTGCTCATTGCAACCAGATCCCGTTCAGAAAGCAAGGTTGAGTCGAGTGTTTGAGACAAAGATGGATCCGATGTGCTCGCACTACTCGTTCCACCTGGATCCACTGGTGTCTCTGACACAGGTCCACCGGCAGCGATGCTTGGCGCTGGGCTGGGCGAGCTGTCGCCCGAGTCTAATTGGGGCGTCCTGGAGCGGGATGTTAGAGCTACGTTGGATGGCGCATCACCTTCCCTCGATTTTCTCCTTTCTCGTAGTCTGGGAGCGACACTGGAGGGCTTTTGTGGTCGTATATCGACTTTCTCTTTCCCTTTGTCTTTCGTCTGGGTTTCGATCTGTAGTGCGACAGACTGTTCCTGAGTACTGAACGCCGCAGCCTGGTCCGCTAACACATCCAAAGCAGACCGGACTCTGCTAGGTCCTGCGTTCACGACTCCACTTGCATTCACAGAGGCCGTCAACATGTCCATCTTCGTGAGATCGTGTGATGCGGTCAGCTTGTCCAAACGCGACAAAACCTTTCGGCGCTTGGGAACAGGACTACCCTGCGTGTCCCTGCGTCGCGTGATGCGCACACCCACTGGATTACCAGGTGAGTCACCAACTACGTCTACTTCCTCTTCCTCGTCCTCGTCAACTTCGGCATCAGCGTCTTCATGCATCATGGAACGGGCGGCACTCAATAGCGAGTCAAGAGGGGTCGGTGGGTTATTCATCCTCGCATCCTGTTTCGCTTTCTGCGCGGATGAAGTGACAGAAGGGACCGTTGTTGACGAACTGGGTGTCTGTAAAAGATGGTGGGGATATGTCGGGAAAAACAACGGGACAGGCTGCATCCCAGGTCCGGGTCGCACTTGCCCACCCACGTACACATAGCCACCTTCAGAAGCATAGCTCGTATGGGTCGTATTACGTTTGGGTGTCTTGGGCGTGGCAACCGCCGTCATCGTCGATTCTTCTCGCCTGCGTTCTCGCCCCCGTTCCAGTTGTTGCATCATCCCGGACATTAATCCAGCACGATGCTTACCGATTTTACGGGCAGCCAGAAAGAGATGTTCTACTCTAGCATCGGCGCTCAGTCCTCGGGAAGTTCCCTTCTGAGGTCGCCGTTTAGTTGAATGTAAAATCGGATGAACGCTATTGGGTGCATCCGACTTGCGAGACTTGGCTCTGGGGGTTGCTTGAGAGTGTGAGGTATGCGATGGGGTGTCAAAGGGGTCCATTGAGGGTTCATCTTCGCTGGCAGCATGTTCTTCATCTTCCGTGGTAGCCGCGTCTTTCTTTCGTCTCCGAGCATACTGAATTTTGGAATTTGGTGTTGGAGGGGGCATTGATAAACGTGATATCAGCGGCTGCATCAGTAGCAGTGGTCTTAGTCGGGTTAGTTCAGATTCCAGCACTTGTAATCGAGATTGTGTTTCATTAAGCTACGAATTAAGCATGAGAATAATGGCACACCAGACAGCGGTCAACTCACCCGTTGGCGAAGGCCCTTGTTATCCGTTTCAGCAGCGTGAAGGCGTTCGGCATCCTGAAAAAGTTGTTAGACAGCGTATGACGTGGCCAATACAGGCTACGGAATGGCAACTGACCTCGTCTCTGTTTGAGTTGATTCTATTCTTCCCGGGTTGTACAAGCAGAGCCTCCGCCATCCTAGCCCAACCATCCTTCTCCGAATTCCACTGCAGACGCTGCTCCTCAGCTTGATGCAATAGCAGATCTCGCTGCTGTACCAACGCGGATATTGTGTCTGCCTGTCTTAGCAGCTGGTCGGGGTCGGGCCTGACCATGGCAGTAAGCCTGAGCACCTACGCAAATCATCCAGGTCATGTACGAGCTGGTAGAGATCGCGGGCTGGCGCACCATTTCGGTGAGCTCCTTTTCGCGCGGGGTGAGTTGAGCATCGGGTTTCTCGACATGGCGCATATCTTTGACTTTTCTGCGCATTCTGGCAACATCGGACTCGGGAAGGGGCTCTGGGGAAGGACTGTTGATGTGCAGGTGCATGTCGGGGTCATCGAAGAGAGATTGTGGCGCCGGAGAAGGGGACATGAAATGGACGATGTCGTCAAGGGCAAGTTGGGGGCAGTCCTGGCTCATCTCTTTCACTGAAATCGGCAGTGTGGTCGATGGGGAGGCCCCACAACAGCGGAGGATACGAAGTCAAAAGGCCAAACAGGCCCCGTGCACAAATAACGCCAACTGGAACGCGCGGAATAGATCACGTGATAGGATTTTTTCTCAGTAGGGTCATGTGATTTGGAATGGGGTTAGGGTCAACCGTCGTCATAGTGCTTTGACTACGTCTTACGTTCAAATATTGTGACCTCAATTTGCCTCTGAACTTCAAAGCCTCATCGTTGACAGCGCCCCCAACAAACAGAGACCGATTTTCTGACGTTTGCTCTTCCTAGCAGCCGAATTTCCATATACCAAGCTCAAGTTTTCAATAGGGTAGGTTTTGTCTCGAGGTTCGAGAAAGAGACAACTACCGCTCAAAAACGCGTATATACTTGAGGACGTGTCTCACTGGAAGTGTTGGCCGCGTCTGTGTCTGTAACTCTTCGCCTGCAGGGCTGGACGTTAACGCATCAACCATCGCAAAACTATTCCGACGCAAAATAACGATACTTATATCACCCCAGGGTCCAGACTCACGCGCTTTGCTACTGGATGATTCGTATATTTGATCCAGAAAATAGCAGTGTTTCCACCGCTTCACATGGGAAATCTACTGTTGCCAGTCTTTACAGCTCCAAGATTGGCCGACAAAGCTCTTGAACAACCCTCTTCAAAATCCGCCACGGGGTGGAATCGACCAACTTGTAGGTATTCGATTTGTGCCGTACTGCTACTTATCGATTTCGCTTTCGAAAGATAACGCTCTGAACATTGTGATGACTCTCGCAACCGATGACCTGGGGCAGGTAATCTATCTTCTAAGGCCTGGAGTGATTGCAAGATAGAGGATAACGATCACCCCCAAACATTCGAAAACCGGAGAACCCTAGGATGGAACCAGACACGATGTCGCAGAGCTGAAATCGCAGCTTACAATTATCAGAATCGGCTCATAGCGCTTTCATTACATCGGTATATCATAGAACGAACACTAGGACAACCTGCAGTGCCCATCCAACGAGGATTTCAGGAGCACGAAACCTAAGAGCTCGATAACTGTCGCTCGGAAAAACAAATTCAGGCATCAGATCGTGTAAGATGATGAGAACGCAAATGCATACCACTAGGAACATCCTACTCCATTCCAACCCCATTCCAGTGGACACGGCGTGAAGTACCTTCGGGCGGCAATTACCATCATCTTCGATAACAATAACTGTTTCTTCATCGCCGTTCGTGTCGCCTCTGTACGCTTGCGAGGTCGTTTGTTCACCTCATTCGTTCCACTGGTAAACATTGAATCGCCCATTAGATTTCAGAGATGGTATCTTCAGTATGAATATCGATGACGTTGAAGGGGCATCTTCAGTTAAGTCCGTTCGTCTAACCACCTCGTCTGCGAAAGCTTTTGGGCAGATTCATGCAGATCCGGAATCGGCTGCGGAATTCATTAAAACGAACTTGGCACCCCAGCGCTGCACTACACTGTACCATGACCAAGCCGCTACTAGCACATTCTTCAACGGAGGGTACAAAGCCAAGTCAACTCGTGGATACGAGCATCAGAAGTGGCATCAATGTTTATCATCAAGCTCATGATTGAAGGACTTACGCACCATTTGGCCCGTCGCTAGGGTTCTTTCCCGCCACTTGACAAGGTGCAACCCTTCACCCATGCGCCCGTGAAACACTAGCCCAGGAGTGAATCATTGCTGTTAAAGACAATGACTGAGAAACACGGAATCATTACCCCTGGCCTGGGGTATCTTGCTAAGGGCCCGGGGATGAGATTATCTCCCTGATCTTGAGCGGTTGGGGATTCGTTCGTCTGCAGTGGCAGATGTTTGCTTAGTGACAGTGTCGCCCGTGGAGGGATTGTGCGCAGTAATGCAGAGGGATTGTGTAAGAGATTGAAGGACAAAATGCACCAACTCCCATTGTATAAACGAAATTCGACGTATACTCGCCTAATTGGTTAGCTCCGCTCAAACAGTCCCATGATCCATGCATGAAAAGTGATGTCCCCACGCACGCGCATCGTTAGAACGCGAACAATCAAATCCATGGCAAAGGCACACAATCAAAGGCACACATACTGCGCAAGCCTGTAGCACTTTCCAAGGTAGAGCTATCGTTGCAGAATATGCACCGCATTTCAATACAAAGAATCTAGTTGTGAGGGAGATTAGATACAATCCCTCAGTTCTGATATATGAAATACTCTGTCCCATACAACGCCGCACACGCCGCCGCCCCAGCGCTCAGCGCCAAAGGCACAGGATGGCGTGGCGCTCGCACTGATTTTCGCGCGTGCAATGAGAGATAGATTAGTGACCAGGCTGTCCGCTTTGAGTCGGTACGACACAAACATGACGATAGATTGACTCACCCGTCGCAATCCCAGCACCGTTTCGTGAGTCCCCGGCTCCAAGCGCCCACGTCGCGACACCAAATGCGAGTGAGAATCCGACACGATGAAGGTATGGTGGAAAATATACCGCAGAGGGTAGTGCGGCCGGTGGAACTAACGAAGAGAGGGCGACTACACAAGCAATTCATATCCAACATCGAACATTCAATGTCACATAGCAAAGGGGGAACGTTCATTTAAGAGTAGAAACGGACACGAGGGGCTCACAGAACGAGGCAAGCGTGAGCACGGGTGTCCTACGCAACAGTTAGTTATTGGCTACAACGAAGTACAAGAAACAAGAACAAACTGGGACCGGGCGTAGGGTTGGAAATTGGCAAAGGTGCCCGCTGCGTTCGTCGACGCAGTGCCACCACTTTCTGGTGTGGAAGAGGAAGTGTCGTGTTCACCCATGGACAATTGTGTCAAGTGGAAAAAGTGGCATACCACGTGCGGCTACAGCAAAAGCTACATAGTACAAAGATTGTCCACCAAGCGACAACAACAGAACGATATAGAACCCCAACAAAAAACTAAATAAACCTCAGGGACTAAGGGTGGTATCCGAGAGGGTAGCATGTGGTGAACTGCGGTGCGCACTGATATCGTGCATAGTGAATAATTATATTTGCCACGGAAAGAGGCCAATGTTAAGTACGTTATTATCACCGGTGTCAGGTATCAGATACGAGACCACCCGAGAGAAAGCGAAGAAGTGCGACGTTGACTTCTTTGGCGTGGGTAATTGTAATGTCGTGGCCACCACTGGTAATTGTGACTAGCTTGGCGTGGACGGCAAGATCCTGGATCTTGGAAGCATATTTGTACGGAACGGTCCTATCTGCAGTACCCTGTATAACATGAGTGTGCGATAACCCACGGTAGGGAGGAAGAACTCGCATGGATGAGGAGTATTTCGTTAGAAGAATTGGAAAGCGCAGAGAATGCGTATGCGAGACCGCGAATAGGGCCATCTCGCAGGGAGGAAGCAACGGCAGCGTTATAGTGCGGTAGATGCGCGGCTTGCAATCGCACAATCTGAATATAGTTGAGTAGAATGGCACAGGAGTCGCAGAACGCTCTCACCTCCTGTATGGGATCAACCGCTTCGAGTCTGGAAGTATTGACAAGAAGACGTATATAGTGCTGTTGATTGTGAACGGCCGAGTGCGGTCAAACAAGGATAGTTTATACCTGGAAGGGAGGAAGAGATGAAACAGTTTGAACGATCGGCGAAGACATGAATTTTGCCGTGCGTGAAATATCGGAAGACTACAGAGTTATCAGAACGCTGAGGGAGGAGGTAGGAAAAGGGAAGCGTACCTCAATTAGGCCGGTAGATGCGACGAGGGCAATCTTGCCGCTTACCAAGTTGGGGAATTGAACTGCAAATGCAGCAGCAATGCCACCGCCCTAGATGACGGTAATCGCATTTGATTTCGGACAATAAAAAGAACGCATACCATGGAAAGACCAACGACATAAGCATCATCCCATCTGATATGTTGCATGAGGAGGGCGAGTTGGGTGGTATACAACGAAACATCATAGGTGACACCTGGAGCATCTGAATAGCCTCGGCCGTAAAGATCTGCTCGACGTGTCAGGCGAGGGCATAACAGTGCAAACAGTGTTACCATAGAGGAGGATACGATAGCCGCGGGAAGCGAGAACAGGTGCGACGTCCTTCCAGACAATGGCTGGGATAGAGAGGCCATGTATGAGGACCACCTACAGAATAAGATGGTGAGAAGATTGCACAATAAGGAGTAGGAGTATTCGAACCCGTGGGCCATCTTTTGGGCCAATGAGCCAGTATCGCGTCTGTAGCATGTGAGCTGCTTTTGGAAAGGGAGATGGCAATCGGAGGCTCACCCGACCATGGGGGAGTGTGACGTAGGATCCACCCTGGTAGTAGTCTTCCGGGTAGACTGACCGAGACGGACACGAGGAGGGAAGGCTGGCGAGGGAAGCGTGGATAGCGAGGGGGTTGGGTGGGTAGGGAAAGCCTGCGATGATATATACGGTAAGAAAGAGCGGAGGGAGCGCGAGGAGGGAGAGAAGGAGCTGCCTAGCGATGGGGGAGGAAGACAGCATGGGCTTGGTGCACAATGAATGGCTGTATATACGTACTGTACAAACGCGTGTCGGAAGACTCGTCAATCGATCAACACGTATTTTCTGACACCGGCAAATCACCACATAACCGCTGCCAACTTCAAACATTACTGTACTGTACTACCCGACTAAACACCAGACCCAGCAGAACGCCACCATCTGACCAGACCATCTTGCCCACCAGTGACAAACGCACCCGCCGACCCAGTCGGTGTAGGCTTTGGGCGCCATGCAACACTCCACACTTCACCTGACTCTTGTACAGTGCACACAGATGTCCGTGCAGCAAGATCCCACACCTTGATGCTCTTGTCTGCGGACCTGGAGACAGGTGAGGAGGATATCTTTTCTCGGAGTAAAAGTACATACCCAGAGACAGCAAGACGACCCTCAGGAGAAATGTCCGCGCTTAGGACCCAGGAAGTGTGTCCGGTGAGCGTCGTAACGGCACCAGAACCTGGTTTCCCAGAAGCAACTGAGCGGACGTCGTGTAAGATGAGTCGCTTGTCGTCCGACGCCGTCAGCAGCAACTACAAGATATCTCAGTCCACGTCAAAAGAGGATGGAGAGATTGCTAGCCTGTCCATCATAGGACCAAGCGAGTGAGCGGACGGCCATGGCATGCGACGTATAGGTAGTGACTAGTGTGCTTGACTCAAGATCAAAAATGAACACATGTCCAGTCTCGGAAGAGAGTGCGATCCGTTTGCCATCTGGGCTCTGCGATGTCGTTGGCGAGATTGCGAAGTACCTACAGAGAAATATCTACGTCATCACGCATACGTGATATAAAACGCACATATTTGCATGCCATGCCGTGCTTGTTCCGACCGCTCGACAACACACTCTGACGCACCCCGAATGACTCTGGGGATGCAGTGTATATATTGACGTTGCCGGAACCAGTGGTTCCGGCATATGTCC
Source organism: Tubosaeta aff. heterosetosa (assembly GCA_038094375.1). Lineage (NCBI taxonomy): Eukaryota > Fungi > Basidiomycota > Agaricomycetes > Boletales > Boletaceae > Tubosaeta > Tubosaeta aff. heterosetosa. The sequence goes on from JBBPUC010000496.1 coordinate 10,280, forward strand.
CACCCTGAGGGTTCAATGAAACAGCCCATGCTTGTAGGGTCTATTCAATCACGGAAGTCCCGTACGCGAGGACTAACGAGCACTTACAGGGTTCTGCACCCTCAGCAGAGCGATCAAAACTCTCATGCCGCCCAATGATGGTATTAGATGCGAGATCCCACAAACATGTTGTGCCATCCAAGCCATTATACAGTACCGAGTGGCCGTCGGGGGATGCAGAGAGGGAAACGATAGCGAGGTTGTGCGGTGGACGCGCAAGCGAGACTTGCCCCGAGGTGGAGTCCCACTGCTTGATGGTACCGTCCGCGGATGCGGAAAGGACGGTGTCATCCGCTGTCCATGCAATGTCCCATATTTCGTCGTTGTGGGCTGCGTAAGATTCAATGCATCGGAAAACTGTCGATTAGCTCGACTGAGGACATGAAGCGCGTACGTTCTTGGCAATCAAGCGCGTTAACAAATGCGAGACTCTAATTTAGAGGAGTTCACGGGTCGGTTGGTGTATCACAGAGACATACGAACCATATCAGAGTGTCCTTGTGATCAAGTGTAGTAGGTCAAGTTCGCGATCGCTAAGCATGGCTGGCCGCAAGATCCCGAGCGGCGATTAAAATGACGAATAACCTTGTTTGATGGGCAAACTCTAAATGTTCCTCAACATCAACGAGAGCGGAAGAAGACATCGCACATAACCCCCACAAAAGCACGCAGGATGTCTGACGCTGGAGATGAAATTGAGGTCGAAGCCCCCGCTGCCGAGGTCGAAGTGTCTGCTGAGGCACCAAAAGGCAAAATGTCCGTCGAGGATGCTCTTCAGGTTGGTGGTTATATCCGCTGCGATCTTGTCGTATCCCTCATTTTCTTCTAGCAAGTTCTGAAGAACGCCCTCGTGCATGATGGCCTCGCGCGGGGTCTGCGTGAGTGTGCCAAGGCCCTGGACAAGCGCCAGGCTCACCTTTGTGTGCTCGTCGAGACTTGCGGTGAAGCCGAGTACATCAAGCTCATCGAGGCACTCTGTGCCGAGCACAAAATCAACTTAATCAAGGTTGGAGACGGGAAGGTACTCGGTCAGTGGGCTGGTTTGTGCAAGATCGACAAGGAGGGCAACCCGCGCAAGGTCGTCAGGTGCTCGTGCGTCGTCGTCAAGGACTATGGCGTCGAAAGCGAGGGACTGCACGTCCTCTTGGATTATTTCAAGAACCGTTGATAGGTGAGTTCGAGTGGGCATCCGCGTAATGCGATGACAATACAGACTCCCTCAACGGAGACATTGTCCGATGAGGATATCAGTCTATCCGGAATCAACATTTTTATCTGATCTCATTAATGGCTCATACAAGCAGAGATGACTGATACAATCTTCTTCTGTAGGCGGGCCATAGCACGATATTTTTGTACGAGTCGCCCGTATCTTGTGCACCTTTTAGCGGATATGTAATTCGCAGTATTTCATGTTGTAAATGTGCGCGAGATGTGCCTAGGCCTGCCTGCCCTTGTCCGACTGCCTTTGAAAACTTTCAAGACGTGTGACAGAACACCCCAAGACTTTGATCGGAGTGGCTTTGTTACGCGAGGCTCAATCTCGGTTATTAGACTCACAATTTGATCCGAGGGACCACTCGCCCACGTCTACCCCATGAACTTAGTCGAGAACGGCGACGGACCTGCCCCACAGACGAACTCAGAAGATGATACGAGGAAACCTCTCTCTCGAGCCCCTTCGTACATCCGACTAGCTCGAAGTCGCGCAGCCGTCTCCTTTGAAAACCTCGTTGCCCTCGCAAACCATCAAGAACGCCTCAGAGAAGCCCGTAAAATAGTCTGGCGCGACAGGGGTGAACCAGCCGTCGAACTAGCAAGCGTTTGGGAATGTATCGAGCATGGTGGACGGGGTGGTCTCCGTGCGTACTCTTCCCGACGCAACTTGGTCCTTTTGATCATTCTGCACAGGAGCCGGCGCAATTGCCTTTGTTATCCGGGCTAGCCTCAATCTTGTTCTGGCGACGCTCCGGTTTGGTAAAATACCGAAGTGAGGACTTTTGTTGCAGCGTCTTCTTGTCTGTTCATATCGCCCACAGGGAGATGCGTTTTGCGCTGGTCCGCCGCGCTATCTTTGGAAAGGACTCGTTCAGATTCGCTTCCATGTTGGGTATGTTATTGCTATCTCTTGCCAGTCGAGATCACATGTCTGCCGTCAGGTTCTTTTGTTGCCCTATACAAGGCGATCCTCAACGCACTTCCTATCGTTCTCCCCGTTGCACCATCGAGTCCTCCGTCTCCTTTTGAAGAAGACGACGAAGACGAATCCATCCCTGCAACCCCCTTGGAAATACCACTATCCGAACGACGACCACGACTGTCCCTTTCTGCACAAGTGCACCAACAGTGGGTTCGCAAAAAGACGCGCCGATGGCACGCAGTGATTGCTGGCGCCGTTGCCGGTGGCGTTGCAATCATGTTTGAGAAACGGTCAAGGAGATTGATCATTGCACAACAACTGTTCGTTCGGTTCGTATCAGGCCAGTTTCACGCCGCAAGTGGTCTGTTTAATATATTGCAGTGGGCTCCAGGGATCGTACAATGCATTCACGTCCCAGCGTGGTATACATATCCCACACGGTGACGTGCTTTTGTTCACGCTATGGTGCGTACTTTTGATTCTTTACAGGCGTATAGATTTGTGACATGCTTCCAGCTGTGTTCAGATCGTGTATGCGCTCTTTTCACGACCAGAGACACTTCCGAGGTCATACACTACCTGGTGAGTGATTAACACGTATACACGAAGACGTCTTGAACGCTTTTCAGGCTCTCCAAGGCATCTGGCGCGCCCATCACAGCCATAAATATGGTGCGCGATATCAACCGTACGGGGACGCTAGACATCGGTGACCTTGATAAATCACTCGCGCGCGAAGTCCGTCTATTCTATCCTATTGGCATGAACAATCTTGATATCGTTTCATTAGGATCTCGTACCTGCTAACCGAACAGCCATCTTGGCAAGGAGGGCACTCGCAACTGCTATACCACCTGACTTTGGGCCACCATATCCTCCATGTGCGGCAGTACACCCTTGGGTCGAATCTTGCATGGCAGTACCCCTTCCGCGCTTATGGACAGTGTTTAAATGGGGATTCCCCATTTATGGCACGTTGCATCTCGTACCACTAGTACTATTTAAGCGTAATGCGTTCCTTTCAAATCCATTGAGGATGCTCTGGAGAGCGGCCTGGGGCACGATCCGGAGCTCGGCATTTCTGGCGACGTTTATTGCTACATACCAATGTGAGCACCTCTCATTGTCGTACTCATAATGTGATCGGCTGAAGTTGGCTTTAGCTTGGTTCTGCTTGAAACATTATATGTATGCTGTGCTATCGTCACAATCCAAAGTCAGGATACCACCATTCATACTTGCGTTCCTTGTATCCAAGTACTCTTACGCAGTTGGTGGGCTTGGTGCATTGTCCATTCTTTTAGAGGAGAAGAGAAGGCGTGGAGAGTTGGCAATGTATGTCTTACCCAAGGGATTGGAGAGTGCGTGGTTGACTGCTAGAGGGAAAGGATGGGTGTTCAAAACGGGGGAATTTGGGGAGATGATCGTGAGTCTTGATCGGCGATCTCGTTCTGTGCGAGTACTGATGGAACGTAGCTAACGGCAATTGGAATGGGGATGGTGATGGTACGTCCATTTTATTTGGAGCGGCATGTATGATAGTGCGGCGGAACTGATATAAATACCCCTTTCAGAGTACATACCAGGTATGAAGCCTATCTAGATGTCTTGTCGGGGACTAACATCTGTACTAGAATGAACCGCAGCATCTTTCGGGCCTGGTCAGGCGTATACTGTACCAATTTATAGGACCTAACTAACGTTATCAATTCGGGTGTAAACTAATAACCCAGACGTGGAACGGGATGGGCAGTGTTCGATTGATCATTGAAATTGACAGGTCCGCCGGTACCTTCGCACGATCTGAACAACATACGGAATGTTATGTTGGCGAGCATGCTTGCCCGATAATCTATTTGATTGACGAACTCTACGCTGGCTGTGCGAGCATATCTCGTTGAGAATCACCTCTCCGAAGAGTGGTGCAGCATCGATAACGGGGACCTGCACTGCATTCTCATACACCGCTTTCTCAGCGCAAGGTATACGTTTCAGGAAATCCTTTTGGCCTCAGATAAAGGGCAGCGAGGCCTATTTCGTTCACTCCCACATAATAACGCTGGGCTTCTTCAAGACACATCCACAGGCGACAATGACGGACGAAGAATTTAGTCAAGAAGAGGTAGTATCTTACCGATCGCCCATCTTATCTTGCTAGACTGACACGCATAGATCGAGCGAGAGATAGCAAAACTCAAGGAAGACTCAGAAAAAGATGTGCAGAGGCAACTAGAGCAGCAGCACATTGCCGAAGAAGAGGACAAGATCAAAGGGGTAGGTTTGCGCGTTCCGCCAACCTGCTTGATTTGCACTCATCGTTTGTGTATTTACCTGTGTGTTCCTGTGCGGCACGGGAGCTAGGAGGTAAAGGAGGAGGTGAAAAAAGTAGAGAAAAGGGTGGAGGATCGATTTGCGTCTGTGCGGAAGGTCAAAGAGCGGGTGAGTGGCCGCGTATCTGTGTATGTGCTCGTACCCATAGCATGGTGACGGGCCATGCACCCGTCAGTCCTGAATGCTTGACCGAGGGTTGCACAGGGAGGGGGCAACGTCAATTAGTAGTAGCTATCCGGGCGTCATGGATATCGAAGGGGAGATGCTGTTATCTACACACATGGCGGAGCTTGGGCACTGTTGACACGATCGCTTCTGAGACTTATGACCTGTACATGCCACTGAATGTCTCGGTGGGATGTTTGCTGGTTATCCGGCTATCCGGTAACCATACTTGAACTTAGTGTTGCGCATGAAGATTGTTGTTTTTGATCATCAACCCCACATTGAGGAAGGCGCTGCTTACGCCTTATGGCTGTCCAGACACGACGGTGTTAGTGAAAACGGAAGCAACCCGATTTCAACTTTATTAAACAGGTTTGGTCAGCTTTCATTACACTCGGGCATACTCTGACCCGGCGCGTCAGGTTTGAGAACGGGTGTTATCTTCACGATCACAGAAGTTGTGGTTGATTGTGGCGTAACAATAGCGATGCACCCGTGTCGCATTTTATCACATTGCTCTTCGCCTGTGACTCTGGCAACTTATACGAGAGCCACACCGCATGCACGCTAAAGACCAAGCTATGCAGTGATATCGGATCCTGCTTCAAGCTCGGCCATCACCGTTCCAAAGTTTGGAAAGGGATGCAAACGAGTTGAGGATAGTGACCGTTGGTTAGGGTGACCCTAAATCAATTTCAATCCCATTTCTTTCCCCGTAAGTCATGACACTGCACTGGTATGGTTTGGTATTTTCGGCGCCGAAGCACTTATTTGTGTAGATGGATCCGAGCGACCCCGCCTCTGACACTTCCGCACCTTTTTATTCTCCAGGGTTCACGTACATCTCGCTTCTACTCTTTTCCTGATTCCGACTCCCTCCTTCACCCATATGTCCCGTTCCAGGTCTGGTAACCTGGACAACCCCGCTCCTGCCTATCTCATTGGAGCACAATGCGTCCCGCGACCGCTTGTCACCCCAGAACAGGTGAAAGGGCACCTTCGCCTCCTCAGAATGTTCCGCGACCTCAGGAACACAGTGGAAGACTGCAAGGACCGCCGGATACCCGCCTTTGCAGCGCAACTAGATAAAGCTGCTCGCTGGCGGTGGTTCGTACACCTTGCTGTTGAAAGGTACGTTTTCCCGCCCCCTTCTGCGCCCACGCCGTCTAGTTCGTAGTTGTAATCGTCATGTGAAAGATTCGAACGATGGGTTCGGTGCCTACGATTTGCCCCTCTTGAAAAGTTTATCACGGGACATGTGCCACCATTAGATGTCTGGATGGTGTGGCATGCCTATTTACTCAACCCCCGGTAACTCCCCGTCATGCCCCATATTTTAGTCCTAGAGCTGAATCGATGCCCTACAGTTGCTATACCGAGGATTGCGAACGTCTCGCGGTATTGCAACAGCTGAAATTACTCAACATGTTCGTTGTGGGATCGGCAAGTCCGTTTATCTCCAGATAATGGGAAAGCTAAGCCCAAACGTTTGACAGATTAATATAGGCAAGGTCGTGCAAAGAAAACCAAGCAACGCAAGGATGGAAAGTTGGTGTAGAGAAACAGGGACATCCTTCAATCCGTTCGAAGCAATGACCGATGCAGAAACCAGATTCAAGCAGCTATCTTGCCCCCGATGTCGTACTAATGTATATGCTCGTGAGTTGACGGCTCCGTCGGATGTTACGTATGCTAATTTGACGTGGTCGCCCGGCAGCCTTTGCTAACGACGGCAGCACCGGATTTACTGAGAGAAAGTTTTCGATCATGTGCCCACTTCCTGGTTGCAGACTTAAAATTACACACGACAACCTCTCGGTTGCAAAATTTGTACGTGATCTGTCAGAAGGAGATGGAGCACAGGAGCGCATCGTGGCGTGAGTTCCACATCGGGTTTCGACAAGGGTATTTTAGCAATATCTCTGCAATAGTGGCAGTCTTTTTACTCCGTCAGGGAAGCGGGATGCGCGACATGCCAAGGCTGTCTGGGATCAGTTGATGCAATCCTCCCACTTTGCCGAGTTGCGCGCTGCGTCGTTTGATGAACGGCTTGCTAGGTTGGATCACGTGAAGGAAATCAAGGAGATAATTGGGTACTCATTGGAAAGCCTCAGAGAGGCTATATCAGCCGCGTTAAGGAATTGTCCTGCGACCTCGTGAGTGTATTCCTTCCTTGGGTTTTGACACGAGCTGATGGATTCTCAGGATGACGAGGGTACTGAGTGCGTATTCCAATGGCAGTCCTTTTTCTATCGATCTCGTAGACGCCGTAGGTGATCATTATGTATGGTTGCTGCCGGCCTAACCGATCTGGCAGGTCATTCGCCAGTCTGAATTTACTTCGCGGATGAATGAATTGGGCTGGTTACAATCAGGTGCCTTTCGTGATGCGAACAGACAAGAAATTCTAGAGCACTCCGTAACACGATATCATGCGTATGTGTCTATTTACGAGTTCAAGCATGTCCTAATTATCCTGTCTAACAGCTTTTTGGATCTGATGACTGTGCACCCAAACTCCATACTTGTGCCCACTTTAGATATCGATCTAGTATGGCATACCCACCAACTCATGGCAAGTCGCTACATCGTCGATTGTGAGACGTACATCGGCCGTTGCGTAGATCAGTGAGCAATTTTTGGACCCATTTTATATGCCTGATCCCTTTCATAGCGAACTGAGTGTTACAGAAAGCCGCCTCTCTTCTGCATTCGATGATACGTGTCGTGCTTGGCAGGTAGGAGGTTCTAGACCCATGTCTAGGGTCAATTTAACGACCATCTCGCCTAGGCGCGCTTCCAAGTCTCGTATATGCAATGTGGATGCCCCCTCCCAGACGGGATGTCCATGCACAGGTTCGTGCGACTCTTTCGGTACTACATTCGCGGCCGCTCGCAATTGCGGATAGACCTCCATCCGGATCACCTTCCCGCGACGCACCCAAGCGCACACAATGCCTTGCTAACGTTCCAGACCGTATGCACAGGCACGTTTGGAAAGATGCACCATACGCATGGGAAGGGTAA
>JBBPUC010000497.1:0-17977 GCA_038094375.1 Tubosaeta aff. heterosetosa
CACTAGAGGACGAAGAGGTCAACGAGGAGAGACTTGAAGATGTACACGGAGAGATAAAGAGGTTGATGAGGAGTAGCTCGAAGACAGACATAGAGAGTTGACGAGGGTTACTCGACAACAACGCGAAGGTTCAAGGAGTCGACAAAGAGGTGCTTGACGACAAAGTCTCAAGCGAGAAGTGACTCAAGCAGAATGAGGTGTATTGCGAAGAATACAGAAGAATAAGAGTAAGGAACTAGAGTACATGACAGCCAGGTATATATAGTGTGGAATTATATCGATGGAACACTATAGAATATCATGGAACATGGGGAGACTAAGCCGTTGTGAGAGAAATGACTGCGGAGAAGACTATCCATATGAAATAGAAAATGAGTCATAGAAAGAACAAGGGATTCCATACAAGGAATCAAACAGGAGATAAAAGAGGATAGGACGTACTCAAAGAGGAACTTGAAAGAGAAGAGTACGGACCAGTAAGGATAAACGTTAGGCTGATGACGAGAAGAGGATAACGAGATGATGCGAAGGAATCAGCCTAAAGATAAGATCAAAGTGTGGTAAAGATAAGAGATAAAATGTGTCATAGACACAATGAAGAGAACGAGGAAAGAAATTGTAACAACCCCAAGAAAGAGAGGTTGGAGCAATTCCAAGAACAGGCAAAAACCCAAGAAAGTGGAGGACGAGCAAGTCCAAGGACTGACACAACTGGTCAACCAAGTGTGCCATAGAAGCATGTATCTGACATGGCACAACTGGCTGTTCAAGTAAGTAAAGGGCATTGAACGTGGCACAACTGGTTGTTCATGTATACTGTCCAAACAAATTCCAGGAAAAAAGATAAGGAGTAATTCTAAGAACAGGCGAAAACTCAAGAAAGAGAGGTCAGAGCAATTCCAAGGACAGGTGAAAACCCCAAAAAGAAAGGTCAGAGTGATTCCAAGAATAGATGAAAACCCAAGAAAGAGAGATGGGAGTGATTCTGAGCAGCAGAAAAAACATGTGATTTGGGAGTCAGAGTAATTCTGGAACCATAGGAATGATACAACTGGTCAACCAAGTGTGCCATAGAAGCATGTATATGACATGGCACAACCAGTTATCCATGTGTGCTGTCTAAACAAATTCTAGGAAAAAGAGTAAGGAGTGATTCTGAGGACAGAAGAAAACCCACGAAAGAGAAGTCAGAGCAATTCTAAGAATAGGGGAAAACCCAAGAAAGAGAGGTCAGAGTGAAAAGCCCCAGGTAAGCTCATTTTTTATTATAATGTGCTATTTATCTGACAACTAAAAGATAGAATTCTAGAGAGCAGAGACTCTGGAGAAAGACACTTGATGCATCTTCAGGCTAAAAAGGACTATCTTCTTAAGGAACCTATTCTGGAAGCACTCAGCCTGTGGTTCCATTTGGGGCTCTATATACTCATCTGCTGCATCTACAAAGTGGGGTTGACATCAGCCTTGGTATCAGGCCATATGAAGTCAAAGCACAGAGATCCTTTGACATCAAGCAATGTGAGTCTACTCAGTACCTTTTGTGATGAATGTCAGGTCTTTAAGATCCCTGAACAGGTCCCCCTTCCATTCTCTGATGGTCCAGTTGTGCAAGGCATCACAGATCCTGTAGATGGTTTCATCTACACTAGTATGGCCTATACCTATAGTGTACACAACTTTCAGACCATGCTAAAGCATGGTTGTGATAAGTATCAGTGTGAGATGACAACCACTTGTCAGTTTCAGGCTACCACTATGCAGTCATTGTTCTGAGGCATTGGTCACTTCTATTTTGAGGTTGATCCATCCCTCATACAAAGCTTTAATATCAATGTGTGGACATGTCTCAAAGTGAACTTTTTGCCTCTTGTCTTAGAGGACCAGGTAGCAACTCAGGATGAAGACTGAGAGTGAACTCCCCTGCTAAAGCTCACACATTAGGACTTCTTCCAAATCCATATTCGAGAAGATCAGAATTAGCATAGAGCTGTTAGGGATCTGAAGGCAAAACACACCCTTTCTGAACTAGATGACATTTTCTATACCCTGTAGGGCATCATACAAGATTGCCATAGACTTGTCAGAAGTTACCTGTCAAACTGCACCTATGCATTTACTATATGTAAGCTGTCTTTGAATGGCAGGGGTTTCTTGCCCAAAGAGTAAGTGTGATGTCAACTATGGTGGACACTGAGCTAATTCCCCTTATGTTTCAAGCCAACAGTGCTTTTCAATCCTTCTCACAGATAATAACACCTATATGTCTGTATTTATACAGTTCTTCAGGGCTATGATTTACATCAAGGAAGGACATGACTCAAGAATACAATTTAGATACATGGTCAGACAAAGACAGTATCTGCAATCTCTCATTTATTCCCTAAAGAAGCACAAAAAGAAAGAAGACGGCGTCCAGCTACATGATATGGTAACAGCATATCATAGATTCTGTTGGTCTCTGGTGTATGATCCAGAATCAGATGCAAATGCTTTAGAGTGTTTCATATGGCTGGTAGCATTATGTAATGACAGTTCATTCTTCGATGCATCTGATTTCATTCCCCTACTTGCCAAGTCTAAATACTTTTGCCAGCAGACAACACTATATGAGGTCATGGAACACCTTGAAAGGAACCCTACAGAGTCTCTATTGCAGTAAGTCAATGCTGCTTTTCATTCTAACAAATTTCAAGACAAATGACCTTTTCTCCCCAAAAAACAGATGTGTCTCTGTGCATTACAACCTCACACTACAGCTGGGCAAGGCTACAATATTTAACTTCATCTCAGAGGGACAGCTGCTTGCATCAAAACTTGCTTTCTCATAGGTGAAGGAACTCAAGGTCTTTCTTGATAAACATTATAAATGGATCTCTATCAGAACAGAGAGGTTGTATCTAGAGAAACTTCATATGAGTATCCAGACTCTGATTCAGACCATAAAAGATTCTTTCTTGAGCTAAATAGAAGGGCAGATTGGCCATTGCCACCCTCTACCTTCATCATTAACAACCTGGAAAACATGTAGAGAGGGTATAGCTTTTTGGAAGAGACTCCTTTTAGACAGAGCAAGCATGCTCTCTTATTTGAAATCATAGAAAACAGAAAGCTTAGCTTGTTCTCTTAATCATACCCCTATCAAAAAGTTTTTGTGAGGTGCAGATGCTCTGTGGGGACATCTTATCCACCTTCTTTATATTGGCTCCCGCCTTCTGTCAGAGTTACTCAAATCTTGCAATATCAGCTTGTCAAATTCTAACTTTGGAACTCTGGAGTTCTTAACACACCAACTCTGATGCTCTTTCATTCACTTGTTCAATTATTCCTTTTAGACTTACTTTAGTATATTCTAGCTTCGTGCTCATAGTGTGGTGGCATTCCTAACCTGCCTGAGCACTCCTCCTTGTATTTTCCTTCTTCAGTACACCAATTCTCATCTATCTCTGATCTGGAGTTTTCTGAAGTTAAGTGTGCGCATAACTTCAACCTCTTTTAAACCTTTGAACTTCACTTCCTCACCTCGGTTGTGTCTTGCTCTCTCTATAGCATATTCTGAGATGAGGTCTCTTTGTTCCTAGTTAGTCACTTTACTCATATAACTTAGTTTAAGCATTGCTGCCCCTATTTAGGTAATTGAGTTGTGTCTTGCTCTCTCTGTAGCATATTCTGAGTTTGAGCATTGCTGCCCCTATTTAGATTCCAACACAGCTCTGTAATTCTGACTAGCTGCGAAATCTGCTTTTCCAAGAAGATGAGGTATTTTTGATCAGCTACTATGATAAAACCTTAAACACAAAGAAAAAAGACAACTCTTCCCACTTTCCTTTTGAAACCAATTACCAATAATTTTTTGGTTTTATTGAGGCCTAGATTCAGAGAAGCTCAGGTAATCTTGACTGACATAGAATTTAGTTCCAATATTCACCTTTTATACCACACGTAAGCATTCAGAACTGTTGATAAATTGTCTCTGTAGCTGACAAAAACTCATCAGATACCTGTGTGTGCAACAGAGTGAGTATATAGAACTAGAGATGTTCTATGAAGACCTTCCAAAGTGTAACAGAGAGGCATTTGGTTGTCCTTGGACCTTATGGGAATTTCGTCAGAGAATGATCACTCTAGGCCACAAATTTATCTCTTCTGATGGCATCTTTCCATGTATAGATGATGTTTTAGCAGAAGCTGCAGACTATAAAATCAAAGTAGACATCTCTCATTATGCAGTAATCCATGGCTCTCTATCCTGTCTCTCTCATAACACAATGGCCTAACAACAGTGGCTCGGTGAGGAATGGTCAAATCTACTTAGATTAGGCCCCTATCTAGTGTCAAAACCAGTGTGAGAACTCAAGAAACAGCTTTGCACTCACAGATCAAATTTTAACCCCAAGATCATCACTACAGAAGTTGCAGATATTGTAACAGAAAGGATTATGCATGGACTCCAGGACATTGGCCTCACTGCTGAAAACATACAGAAGATACATGTATCATCTGACAAAGAATTTAATGCTACTTCACAAGACTCCTTCCTCTTTCCATGTGCACAGCCAGATCCAACCCTCAGGAGAGCCCTCTCTAGGCCACACTCATCATCATCACCCTCTACTGTGAACAACCCTGTTTTTCATTGCTATCATTAGGAGATTCTTTTTTGCTTCACTCTTCTCCTGTACCTTTAGCTGCTACAAATGCAGGTTACCCTTCATTCTCATCAGTGGAAGACCTATACAGTGATAAAGATGCATGGAAAATCCCAAGGGTACTACCACACCCATCAGGGAAATTGCTAGTAAAGATTCACCCATCTGCTGAGACTACTACTGAATCTAGCACCTGGTATGCAGGTCAATCTGGTTCCAGCAAAAAGCAGACAAACACTGCCTTGTTGCTCCATGTTTCCCCTCCCTGGCTATCTAAGAGGCTATTTTAATGTGAAAACAACACCATCTCATTACACTTGGTCTAGCATCAAGTTGGTGTTGAAAGCCAGGATGAAGTCGAGGTCTTGGAATTGTGTTAAATCCAGTTCCTTCAGACAAGTCCAACAAGGTCTGGAGTGCACATGATGGAGAAAGTGGCAGAGTTAGTGAGGACTTGGAGTAGAACTTGTATGTCACTCCCTTGTACTTGTGTCCTCAGAGATTAGAAGGGTTAGAAATGGATCAGAAGAGGGTTGGAGATATCAGGAGGTGATTGAGTCAATATTTGAACTGAGGTATATACAGAGTAGACTACAAGTTTATATACTTTGGAGTAGTATCATATTTGTAACAGAGAACATAGCAATGACAACAGATTGATAAGGCAGAATGTTCTATGAGTAAGACAGAGTTTGAGAAAACATATACCGGAGCTGTGTACAGGATATCTAATCAGGATGACTAATACAAGAAAGGAAACAAAGAGAACAATAGAGAACATAAAACAAATAGTCACATGGTTTAAAGGTCAGGTGATGTGTATTGGTGGAGATTGGATTGGAGTTGCCAGGAGTTGGTGTAGGTGTTGCAGAGTTGTACTTAGCAAAAATATGGGATATGACAAATTGGAGGAACATGAATTAGAAGAGATCAACTCCATTCTTGATGGAGATGAGAGTGTAGAAGAAAACCAAGAGTTTGAAGAGGCCAATCCCATTTTCGATAGAGATAGTAGTGATAAAGAAGATTTTGATGCTGGTTCTGATGTCAGTGATTTAGACAGCCATAGCCATATAGGCTCAAATTCAGCAGCTTCTCCTATGGAACTAATTGTGTTTACAGACTTCCTATAGTCTAATGGCAAATTGGAGGCTGGAATTCAGATATGAAACATTTATCTCAACCTCACAGCTAAGCATATAGCTATCCATTGTGACACTATTCAAAGCACCTTCCATAAACACTTTAAAAACCTGAATGCATGAGAGAAAAGCACTATACAGATGCTATGACTCTTAACTGTGTTGGAAAAACAGCAAGACATTATAGTCACTCTTCCAACTGGCAGAGGAAAAAACATGTTTTGGCTCATTTTTACCTTGTTAGATCCAGAGTTCAAGGCTATTGTTGTGTCTCCCTTCACAGTATTGCTGGATGAGCAGTGTCAGACCATATGGAATATTAAGCTGGACACTGCCAATTATTCTAAGCATAAGGAGGTGCCTCCAAACACAGAGCTTCTTTTTGTACAAGTGGAGCACATCAAATCAAAGGCCTTTAAAGAGTATGTGCATTTATCTCTAGTTCCCCTTCATCTTAACCTATTTTTTGTAGGATGTTGGCAGGGAATGAATGCCCTAAATTCACACACATCTTTGTCAATGAATTTCATGACCTATTGGGATGCCCTCCAAACCAAAAGGCTTTCTGGAATATGCTGACAGAGTAGGCTTACTCCATGAGTATTCCATTAGTTCTTCTGTCTGCAACAATGTCTCTAGTCTTCAAGGAACACTTGATGATTTCTTACAAAATGACCTATGATGCCACTGCAGTAATTTGTTCCCCCACAAACCAACAGGAGATAGAGCTACATACCATTCATTTGAACCCTTCATCTGCCAATGAGGCCCTATGAAACTTAGTAGCTTCACTTGAGTCCAAGCTCAATGGGAACAATAAGATCTTGGTTTTTTTTGCCTCCTGCAAGAAAGCAACCACATTTTCTCCCCAATTCAAATGTACCAAATTTCACTGAAGTTTGGCTATGACCAGCCATTCCAAAAAATACAACCTTGCATTATGGGATAGCAGCAATGTCAAAGTCATAGCCTGTACATCGGCTTTTGCATCTGGGGTTGACAGAAAAAATATCTGCTTCATCATCATCATAAAGCCCTTATACAACTTGATGGTCAATATACAGATGATTGGCCATGTAGGAAGGGATGGCAAGCAGGTGCATGTGTTTTTGGTGACTAGTTTTTGTTGATGACAAAGGGCTGAATAAACAAACTAGCCACTTGGTGGGTCGACTCAGGAAGCCTCTAGGAGCAAGGACTGAAGTCCACAATGAGTAACCATTGATATATAAGCAGAGGAAATGTGACTACAGACCTAAAGTCCATAATGAGTAACCAAAGAGGAAACTAGAGTGGACTTCAGGCTCTATGTGCGCTTCTGGTAAATAATGGTAAACACAACAGCCACATCACAATGAGAACGCAAAGTGAGAGCTCTGCTTGTGCAGAGATCGGAATACAAGTGAGAAACAATGAGGAAAAGATGGATATACCCATAGTGACTATGAGGAATCCAATGGTGATATCTAGTGAGCGAAATATAGAGAATTGAGCAAGATATGAACTGAAAGAGTGCAAAATCACCAAATATAACAGTTTTATGTCTAAAGAGACCATACTAGTGAACAAAAACACTGATTTGCTTCTAGAGATGCAAGACTTAATCCATAAGAAGCAATGTAAAGTCTATCAGATAATGTCAATGATGGATGGGGCCAATCTTATTAAAAAATGTGCAGAGATTCTTGAGCAAGTACACTGTGACATTTGTAGGCCCAATAGCAGAGTTCACTACTTTACTCCCCATACATCCCAGTCACCCTTTGCAAAATTGTAGTCAACACCTCAGACTGTAAATTTCTGCCATATATGTTATTTCATTATCACTGAGTCTCTTAGCATGTAAAACAGCAATCTTATGATAAATTAAGTGTGGGTTCTACTGTGGAAAGAGATGCTAGCAGTGTCTGGCACTTTGGTAAAATGGCTGACACAACTATTGCAACTACTTCTTCCTTCTGTCCAAAGGTGCTTTCTAGCTTATTCATTTGTCACAGCTATGACTGACAGCCTGGATATAGTTCATTTCCCAGCCTGCAAGCCATTTACTGCCCATTGCACTCTTGAAAAGCTCATCCTACTCCAATGTTCTCAAATTTCATACAAGGGTCATATCTGCAGCAGGTGCCAAAAATGGTTGTTTGAATCGCATAGCAGAATTGGACAAGTATATTAGAGAATACTTATCCTTACCACTTCACCGTTGAAGGCGAGATCAGGCCAGATGACTACCCCTGTCCACTAATGCCTTCTGCAATCAATGGCATCTTTAATCTTTTCAGATAAAGTTTCATGTTCAAACCATACACTTATTGCTTCAATTGCAGTCTTCCACAGAGCAAGAACTGGAATGGAGAGGGTCCTAGATGTTGTTATGCAAGTCGTACTACTCGAACGGAATGGATGACACAAACCTAAATTGGGGAGGACACTCACGAAGAGGTATGACAACATCCCGAAGAAGGTGACTAGAGTGAAGAGGAGTTTATGAGGAGTAGCTCATAAATGACACTAGAGGACGAAGAGGTCAACAAGGAGAGACTCGGAGACATACACGGAGAGATGAAGAGGTTGACGAGGAGTAGCTTGAAGACAGACACTGAGAGTTGACAAGGGTTACTCGACAACGATGAGAAGGTTCAAGGAGTCAACAAGAGGGAGCTTGACGATGACAAAGAGGTGCTTGATGACAAAGTCTCAAGCGGGGAGCGACTCAAGCAGAACAAAGTGTATTGTGAAGAATACAGAAGAACAAGAGTACATGACAGCCAGGTATATATAGTGTGGAATCGGACCGATGGAACACTATAGAACATCATGGAACATGGGGAAACTAAGCCGTTGTGAGAGAAACGACTGTGGAGAAGGCTGTCCATATAAAAGAAGAACAAAGTGATCAAAGTAAGGAAATAAGTTGACACAATCGCAGACCGATGACAAACAGGATATGACTCCAGTCATAATGAAAGGGTAAAGGAACATGCACAAAGAGATAAGATAGAGAAACAAGGAGGAAACGAAGAGAAAGGGAGAAAATTGTAACAGATGTCATATACAAAAAGGGCCTAGTCAGAAGGAGCCATGTTCTTGGAAAAACTTTACTTTCAGATCTGTGCTTTGCATATGGTAAATACTAGAACTCCAAAGGTTACATTTGTCTGAGCTTATTCCTACTAAAGTGGTGATAGAAACTGATGAGCAGTTCATGGAGTGGCAGTTATAGAACTTAAGGATAAAGGGAGGTATAACAATTGTCTGGAAGTATTTTTATTGCTTTGCCACATGCATGTGTCAAATGACCTGTCTTTATTTTAAATAAATATATGTCTAGTTTTCCCTGGTATTTCTTGTACAGTGTGTGAAGCTTGTCACAGATTTCCTCATGTTTGATCATTTCCTAAAGACTCACCTATTGGATGTAAACCTTGAAGAGGAGACATGATTGAAGTTCAAGCTTGTAAGGTAGTGATAGAGTTTGAGGCTATCTATACTTGATAGTGTGGCTGCGTAGATTCAACCCTCTTCACCTGCTCAGGTGGTTTGGGGTAATTGGGGTCCTAGTAGCTAAGATAGGCTGGCAATGACACTGGTTTAAAATTCATATGACCTCTATATATTCCTTGTCTTCAACCACTAGCACCACAATGAGGTGTGTGCTCACTATGACAATGAAGAGTACAAGGGTGACATGAGTTGACAATTGGGATGACAAGGCGAGGATGACACCCCTGTAGAACCATGACAAGGTTAGTGCTTGCCCACTACCATAGGGATGACATGGCAAGGACAACCAGGTGTGTTCCCCTATTGTGTTGATGAGGCACCCAGGGCATATCCACCACCACTACAACAAGGAGGTAGGGTGCTGTGCCCATGAATGATGACAACAGTAATGGCAAGGGTAACGTAAGGGTGTGCCCTCATAATGACACTGACAAGCAAGCAAGAGGGACAACTAAAAAGTGTGATGGTGATGCAAGTGCACCCCCCTACTGTAGCTGTGATGACAAAGCAAGGGTGATGCCTCCATAGAACCATGACAGCAAGGTTAGCGCATGCTCACCATCCACCACTATAATAAAAAAGGTGACAGCAGCTTCACCAAATACCCACCACCATAAGGATAATACAGTGAGGGCAATACAGATACATGCACCTGCTACTACCACTGCCACACTAAGGGGGCATGCAGGGCATATCCACTACAACAAGGGAGGTAGGGTTAGTATACCCACAAACAATAGACACAAGGAGGGCATCCTGGATCCTCACACAGCCATAACACAATAGAGGCATATGCTGGCCATCATCCGTGCATAGAACACACCCACATTGATTGAGGTGACAGAAAGTGATACAGCTATGACAAACACAGCAATGACCAATGGGGACAGCTGGGATGGCTGGGATGACTGATATGGTGGTGACTATAGGGGCAGCTACAGCCAGCTCAGTCTGGGTCAGAATGACAATACACCTCATAAGTTGCTACATAGGCTACTATGTGAGTGCTTCTTTAAGATCATATGCCAAGCAGTTCATGATTATGACATGCATGCTGAAACAACTTCAACCAGCAAAGGTTTGACTGCTGAAAGATGGTCTAGCAAGGCCTCAAAAGATGGAAACAATCACAAGGAGTGTTGAAGGAAAACTCCAAGTGAACTTGACTGGGGGCAAACCTAGGCAAGCCCTTGGCCTTTATATACTACCTCTACTGTATGTACATGTTGTGACTAGATCTACTGATGAGTCACTAATAGTAATACTCTCTACCCTGAGTATAGCCATGCACAGCATGGAAATGAGAAACATGAGTGAAATGCATGTAAGGCTGTGGTACAGCCGAGATAAGACATGTGAGTCATAATGAGTCAAAGATAAGAAAGATAAGAGATAAGACATGAAATGAATGTGAAACGTGTTTCGTGTGAAATGAAGGTGACTTGACATGAGTCAGAGATTGGATCAGAAGTAAGTTAGCACTTATGGCACAGCCTGGCTGTAACTCATATCAAGTCAGCACTTACTGCACTACATGGCTGTGACCCTTGATAAGATCCTGATAAGATAAGATAACAAAGAAAGATAAGAAAAGAAAAGAAATGTGAAGGTGAAAATAATAGAACTGTAACACGTGCTGTAAACATACACCTTGAATGTACACTTTCATCATCATGCCCATCTGTTCGTACTCAGGCAACATAATCTTTGCACTGCTTGGGCACCACCACTCATCAACTAAGAAGCTGGAAAACAAATGTCAATCTATTTTCTACTCCCTTACTTATTCTAAGTTCTTGATGACCTCACCTCTACTAGATAGAGTTATTGAGGTTACAGCTATTTTTCATAACTGTCTTTATACTAGACCAGTTAGACTAGTCTTGAAACCTTTGCCATCAGTAGTCAACTCTAGATGGGCAGCAATGTATTAAAGCTGGTCAAGTTAACCAGGAGATAGCATCTTGTTGGAGTTGTGAACCCTCTTGACACCTCTTTTGACAATCACCATAGCTAAGCACAAGGATATGGACACAAGCACAAACAACATGTAGATAGGCAATAGGGATCCATTTGCAATCAACAAATCAATGCTATCTAAATTCCAATCCATCATGTCCCTAGGGGTCACTCAAAGCAGATTTTTGAGTAAGTAACACATTGAAAGCTCTTGGTATGTAGAGAAGCTTTGATGTGTCTGATGCTCTCATCAAGGTCTTTGGGGCAACATACTGTAGAACATGCAAACACAAGCTGTCATGTTCATCATACATTATTTATCATTACTACTGGTGTTTATACACCATGACTAAGCCTTTGTTTGGGTGCCACTGTCTGACTTGAATCATACAATCAATGTTTGTGGGTTTTGATTTGCACAAAATGGTATTAAATACTGATCTCATGTGCCCATTAGGCACTAAGTTCACAAGAACTGCTAATACCTTGATGGCAGGCATTATGCTTTGTCAACATCACATATTTCCATGAGAATAATGAGTACCTGCTGTGAGAACCCATGCACTTGGGTGGGACTCAGAAATAAATGATGTCTACTACTCATACCTTTAAATTGTTTCATGTGCGAAAGGTGTTGAAGTATGGCTCTGTGGTCTGTCTGATCCACCATAAAGACATGACTTCCATATTTTTCACCTCAAATCCAACCTCCTGATGGTCTGGAATAGCCCACCAAACTAACAGTTACCATTGAAGCAGAAGTGGCATTGATGTGTTCAGATGAAGGTGTACAACTGTTGAGCAGGAATACAACACTTGCCCCATGGATTGTATCAATGTGACTCCATGCAGATATTCCAAAGACATGCTTCTCAATGTCAGTATGATGAGCACGCTTGCGCCACATGTCCAAGATTGATATCTATGGCACACAGATTAGTGCTTGTATGTAGGGGCCAGCCTGAGGACAAGGAGGCACTTAGACTGGCTGGAGAATGGGAACAGGTTACCACTGATACTCAATCATCAGATGGTAATGGATTATGACATAAAAGTGTTGTGTGTCTCTCTGACAACATTTTGGGGTTGTATAGCTATAGTGTTCAACCATGTATTGATGTCCATAAAGATGAGCCCCTGAAGGAATGCTTGTGGCCAAATATACTAGACCAGGTATGGATGAATGTGATTGACAGAGAGGTTGACCAGACAGCACAGTGTGTCTTGCATGAATCCATTTTTGGTCACTGGCAAAGTAGACCCAGGTGAAGATGGGCAAAGATCCCAAAGAGACAAGAACGCACACAGAGGGGAGAAAACCAGCATCTGTAGCATGGTTCAGTCAGTGGACAAATATAGCATCACATGCATATCTCACAAGGACTGTATGGTGGATGAAGGTTTGGTCAGGATGTTCCCAAAAGGAAAGGCACCATGTAGATTTTGTGAGTTTTATATGGCTAGAATGAAATGCCTCCCAGAGAGCCTATGCCTTGTAGGTGTGCTGCCTATGGCAGTCCTTTGGGAGGAAAGGCCCATGTGTCTCTCCTCTATGTGTGTGTGTACATGCACACAGAATTAAGGCATGGAGCCCCAACTTGTAGGATGATGGGTGAGAGAGAGAGGACAAGACAAAGGGGACCTCAGGGAGATGAAAGGCACCCTATGCATACTGTATGCACAGCAACCTGAAATGGAGCAGATATGCCATGCTGCATACTGTACACCACAAGTACAACAAGAAGTGAGCTAGACACACCAACCACCATTGAACAGGCATGTAGATTATGGTAGGCCACTCACCTTGACTAGTCTGTATAAACTCAGAAAAATGGCACCATGTACACAATCAAGCACTCACCTTGAGTCCACCAATGATGTACGCATTATGGGTATGACAACAAATAGCATGGTCCTTCCCATGCACCTGTACATGTGGGCAAGTGCAGAGGGTGCTGTACAAGTGTGCTCTGTCATATCCCATATTTTCACTAAGTATAACTCTGGAACTCCTGCGCCAACTCCTGACAACTCCGATGCGATCTCCACAAATATGCATCTCCTGACTCTCAGACCACGTGACTGTTTCTCTTTATGTTCTCCGTTGTTCTCTCCATTTCCTTACTTAGTATTAGTCATCCCGATTAGACTCCTGTGCACCGCTCTGGTTATCTCTGTGGCCGGTACACAGCTCCGGTATATGTTTTCCCCGAACTCCATCTTACTCATCCGTAGTCATTACGCTGTACTCCATTACAAATCCAATGCTACTCCGTAGTATATAAACTCGTAGTCTACTCTGTACATACCTCAGTTCGAATATTAAATTAATCTCCTTCCGACAACTCCGACCCCCCTCTGATCCATCTCTGACCCCTCTGATCTCCGAGGACGTGAGTGCAAGGGAGTGACACACAAGTCCTACTCCAAGTCCTCACCATCTCTGGCCCATTCTCTCTCACACGCACTCCAGACCTTGTCGGACTTGTCCGGAGGAACCGGATTTAACAGTATATTCGAACTCCTACTTGTACTCGCTCAACATGTCTTGCACACGCACATGCACAGAACAGCAAGAGTGTCTCAAGTCAGTCTTTGGCTCTACACGCACCATCCTCAGAGACTTTTATAGCCTCACCGCTTGTATCAATAATCTGTCCATCTCTGCTGCTCGTCGCATCCAACCCTATGGCCCATTCGCATCTCCTCTCACCCCACTGCTGGAAACAATCTTCACCCCTCAGATTTGCGAAGTCCGAGAGGAGCCCGAGGCGGGAGGTAGTGGACCTGGCAGTCCAGACTCTCCTGACCCAGGCAACGGCAACGATGACACTCCGTCATCTCCGTCACATCAGATGACTAAGACGAGGATTTTGTCGGCCTAGGATTCAGAAATGACGACCCTCCCGCTAACAATGTACCCCTGGCTTACGAGCCATTTTCGCAACTCGCAGATGCTATCTGTGACATGACGTGTCACGCCCTCTATACTAGATCCTCCGACACTCCGAAGACTAATGTCCGAGAGCCTGACGCTTTTGACGGAATGGAACCAAAGAAACTCCACACTTTCGTAGTTCAGTGCGAGCTGAATTTCCAAGCCAATCCGAAATTGTTCCACTATGACAGGGCTAAGGTCACGTTTGCGCAATTGTACCCAAAGGGTGTCGCCCTTGAGTACTTCAAACTGGACTTACTCGGACACCAAACCGGAGTGTTTCGCCCGCTATGGATGGAGAGCTGGGAAAGCTTCCTCCACGAACTCCAGGCCAATTTCGGCCCCCATGATCCCATTGCTGACGCGGAGGCTCAACTCGAGCAACTCCGTATGAAGGATTCTGACCAGATCTCGAAATATATAGTCCAGTGGAACCGCCTGGCGAGCCAAGTCTGGGAATGGGGTCCCGGCGCGCTCCGCAGAAGTTTCTACGTTGGACTTCCCGATTGTATCAAGGACAAGTTGTCCCGCCTCGGAAAGCTGGGAAACATCCAAGATCTCTGCACCCTTGCGCAGCAAATCGACCATCGCTACTGGGAGCGCAAGGAAGAGATCTCCTGCGCTAACAAAGGTTCTGGATCCAACTCTGGGACCAACAACAAGTCGTCCGCAACTCCATCGTCTTCTGACACCCCCAAGAACGACAAGTCAAAGGGTCCCACAAAGGACTCAAAGGACTCGAAAATCGGGAACAGCACCAACTCCGGATCTTCTCTGTCGTCATCCACTCACAAGCCCGACCTGATGTCGAAACTAGGAAAAGATAGCAAGCTCACTACAGTTGAGCGAAAGCGTCGTTTCGACAACTGTTACGATTTTCTCCCTTTCCCTTTCTCTTTGTCTTTTCCTCGCTTCTCTATCTTATCTCTTCGTACATGTTCCATTACTCTTTCTTTATGACAGAAGTCATATCCAGTTTGTCATCGGTCCGCGATCGTGTCAACTTATTTCCTTACTTTGATCCTCTTGTTCCTTGCTTATACGGACAGCCCTCTCCGCAGTCGTTTCTCTCACAACGGCTTAGTTTCCCCTTGTTCCATGATGTTCTATAGTGTTCCATCGGCCCGATTCCACACTATATATACCAGGCTGTCATGTACTCTAGTTCTTTACTCTTGTTCTTCTGTATTCTTCGCAATACACTTCGTTCTGCTTGAGTCGCTCCTCGCTTGAGACTTCGTCGTCAAGCATCTCTTCATCGTCGTTGAGTCTCCCCTTGTCGACTCCTTGAACCTTCGTGTCGTTGTCGAGTAACCCTCATCAACTCTCTGTGTCTGTCTTCGAGCTACTCCTCGTCGACCTCTTCGTCACTTCACGTACGTCTTCGAGTCTCTCCTCGTTGACCTCTTAGTCCTCTAGCGTCGTTTACGAGCTACTCCTCATAAACTCCTTTACACTCTAGTCACCTTCTTCGGGACGTTGTCGTACCTCTTCGTGAGTGTCCTCCCCGATTTAGGTTCGTGTCGTCCGCTCCACTCGAGTAGTACGACTTGCGTAACAACAACAAACTTTGTATGTTCTGCAGCCAGGGTGGACACATGGCCAAAGAATGTCTGAAGTCCACTTCCAGGGCTTTCAAGGCCCGCGCGGCAAAAACTGCAACTCCAGAACCCAAACCGGAGGCCTCTAGCACGGAGGCAAAAAAATAGTCAGCAGCCTCAACAACTCCGCACGGAACCGAGGTTGCATTGACTCCGCCCGCGCAAAGGAGGTCAGTCTCAACGTGTCCACTCTTTCAGATCCCAAATCCCTTATGCCCTCCGTCTCTATCCTTTCGTATGACATTCCGACATTTTCCGCACTTGTAGACTCCAGATCTTCCGATTGTTTTATAGATACATCCTTCGTTAATGATCATGGACTTTCGCCTTATTCCGTTCCTCTGTTACAACTCTAGCTATTCAACGGAACATCCAACTCAACAATCACTCAAGCTATCAACCTCGCTATCCGCTTTGAATCCGGTGATATCACTCCGACGACACTATACATCACTCCGCTCGATGGTTCCTGTTCCCTTGTTCTAGGACACAACTGGCTTACCCGCTGTAGGAGCTCGAGGCTCTCTACGTTTGTAGGAGACATTTTACAGGTATTCTAGGTAATGACATCCATCACTCAAGACCTTCCTTCGTGTCCCGTGTCTATCCGTGTCGATCCAGATGGAATCCGGAGAGTCCGCTCAGTTCGATGAAGTATCCGGATCGGACGTCTTATTCATGATTTATTTCTCGTTTTCTTATGTTTCGTCTCTCTGTCATACTTATCTTTCTCTGTTTTGATTTGGTTTGATCGTCTTGGTTATTGATGGTGTAGAAAGGTGTTCCTGTTTCAGATCACTCCACTTTGACATACTTTGACAGTCCTGGGAAAATACCGGGACTATAAAGCCTTGTACCTTGTGATTGAAAAAATATCTATCTCTGGATCTCTCTCTTACTCGCAGATTTGTCCTATTCTCAATCTCCTCATCGTCCTCATCGTCTGTCTTCGTCCATCCAGTTTCGTCAGACTGGATTCCTCATCTCTACTCTTCTCAGTCCAGTTTTTACATCAGATTGATCCCTCCTTGTGCTGAGTGTCGTCGAGCCACCCCTTCTCATTGCCAAACCCAACTATGAACCCCTTGGGACAAGACTTTCTCGCACTCCACACATATTATCTACTTTACAACTGGAGCCCACCGCGAGGGATTCTTCTTGGTCTGCAAGAAGGTCGCTCCGACCCATGCCTCAGCGCATCAAGCTTGATGATCTCGTCTCTTACTTTCGAGGACTAAACATATCTCAGGACTCCGATTTCTTCATTCTGGTAACTCCGGAAAGAGCTCGTCACTTCCACATCAGTCTCTCCTCCACACTGTCAGGAATACCATTCATCCCAGGTGGATTCATAACATCTACCCCTCGTCCTTCTACACCAATTCTGAATTCTCTTGATAGTGTTCTGCTTTCTCCTTTGACTCCGCTTGAATCCTCGTTTGCTCAATCCAAGCCTCCTAGTCGTTCACCTTCACCACCCCTTCAGTTCCTGCTTGAACCTACTGAATATCCTGATACTTCTCTTATCACACCTCTTCCTTTTCCTGAAACCTTGTACTTATAGTGACTCCAAAAACCCTTTCCATGTTTGCCTAAAATGGAGTGTGTGAAGTATACCACCAAAGTGTGTGGGAATTTCGCTTACCTTTGGTGGAGTTATAAATAGTACTTACTCTTGGCTACAAAATTGTTCTTTGGATCATGTGATTTGGCTCACAAGGTCTGGAGATATGACCAGTTTAAAATGGCAATATCATGGAAAGGGTTTTTTCACTTTTCTACTGATGGGTAGGATTGTAGTAAAATGTTAGGATACTTGTCTTTATTTGCTAGTACAAATAATAACATACATGTAAATAGTATGTCTGAGTTTAAAAAATTCATACACTTCTTGATTTCCAGCTATCATCATGGTTAGATCACACTCTCTTACTCAACAAAATACTATCCTTTCTTTACTTGATGCTAGCCAGTCTGGTGAAGCTATTACCAAGAAGACTGGTGTCAGCCCTTCTACTATATCCAAACTTCACTCCAAAAGCATTCTACTCTTTCTGAAGCTTTTGGAGGTTGTCTTTCTAAGCTTTCCTCCTCTGATATTTGATATGTTCAACATTTGATCACCTCTGGAAAAGCTGAAAATGCTGTCCAAGTGA
Organism: Tubosaeta aff. heterosetosa; assembly: GCA_038094375.1. Classification (NCBI taxonomy): domain Eukaryota; kingdom Fungi; phylum Basidiomycota; class Agaricomycetes; order Boletales; family Boletaceae; genus Tubosaeta; species Tubosaeta aff. heterosetosa. The sequence goes on from JBBPUC010000497.1 coordinate 17,947, forward strand.
CCAAAGCTCTTGCCAATATCATTAATAAGCC
>JBBPUC010000498.1:0-17905 GCA_038094375.1 Tubosaeta aff. heterosetosa
TGCACACTTTGTTGGTGCTGTGTGGTCCCCATGCCAGCACATGTGGGTATGGGACTGGTCTCTTGCCATACACAAGGCATTTGATGAGTGAGATGATAGAATAACCAACCTTGATATTTTCTATCTCAAATGAAATTCCTTGATGACTCTAGCTATAGTAGACTTCTCTAGGACAGTTTGGGAGGAAACCTGATAAAGAAACATGCTATATTCACTAAAAAAAGATAATATTAGCTTTTATAAGAGTTTTATGGTGATCATGGATTAGCTAAATAGGTGACATATTCTTTATATACCTTAGATTTATGTAATTTACATAAGTAATCTGGGTTAAGGCATAGCAACCATCAAAAGCTGTGAAATCCTTATATTACTTACTAAATAATGAATTGCAATATGATACTCAAATATGTATGTAAGTGTCTCAATGACATGACAATTTAATATAGCTATATCTTAGTGCTATGACAACCAAATCACATGATCTAAGTGGTGTTAGAATGCCAAGAGCAAATAAAATCTTTCATCCTGCAAGTGTTTGTTGTTTTTTGCTCTAAATCTCTAGGAATTTATATATTTGTCTAAAATTGCCCAATATTAGGACACTTTTTTGAGCCACTGTACAGCCCTGCATAGATGCTCATCTAGACTCATGACTGATCATGACATCATAGATGATGTCATAGTGACTGTACTTGACTCATACTAACCAGATATGACTTATATGGCTGTACACACAGCCTATTAGCTATGTATAACACAGGTATACAGAGGTATACATTGTCTTAAAGGGCTATGTATGTCACTCTATCTATGGTTATCTGTCACAGCCACTACCTTTTTGTAGAAATAGATTGATTAGATAGGACCATCAATAGCACATCATAACATACAGATATCCTCCTATACCTTAATTAGATCATATATCCATCAAGTCCCCTTTCCTGCTCTTGACTATATAGCTCAGCCATCATTGTTCACTCTGTCAACCTAGACTATACTCCAAACATCTCCAGATGATAGTCCAATACCTTATCAAGCTTCACTGTGCACTCAAGTAGAACATAGCCATTAGTATAACCTATCCTGTGACCCGCATAGTAAACATCTTAACCATAAAGTGTCTGGATGCTAATAATCTTTCTATTCAAGTGATGTGTTGTCTAAATTCATCTACATCCTCTAAAATTAGACTATTAGATCAATTTAGACATTTTAGTAGAATTGTGGGTTTCTTGATCTAGTAAAGACCTGGTGAAAACTTTGTAAAAATAGATCAGATACAGAGTGATATGACAGCAAATGGAGTCACATTATACCATCTGACAGCACTTTTTTTTTTAACTCCATTTGTGTCTATTGGGTTAAATTACCCTATATAAGACATTACTGCACAGAGCTCAAAACAGGGTGGGTCATTAGTTAGACTAACACTAGGGGAGGTGGATAGGGAGGTGGAATAATACATTATGGAGACAAAGTCCCAAGAAATCACAAAACAAAAGTGACTAACATAAGACTTGCAATTAAGAATCATAGACTAAAGGCCAGCTAAGGCTGAGTAGGTTGGATCAACAGGTAGGGGGGGGGGGGGTATGGGTGGAGGTAGTAGAGAGAGGTACTAATTAATCCAATACATACCAGCCAGAAGGCTCATGGACCAATTGCATCAGGTGCAACCAGGATCACATTGTAGGGGTCTTGTTGGCGGTGTGCTGTGGAGGGTGCATATACTTACTTCATGGCCTGTACTTGCTTTGCCTTTTCCCACTAGGTAGATTGGACATAGGATTGCTGGGGGGGCATAGCAGTGGCCCTGCCAGCTGCAATGGAAAAGGGTTGGCTGTCATGGACAGGCATGAGGTGTTGATGACAAAGGGCTGAATAAGCATGCTAGCCACTTGATGAGTCGACTCAGAAAGCCTCTGGGAGTAAGAACTGAAGTCCACAATGAGTAACCAATGATATATATGCAGAGGAAATGTAACTACAGACCTAAAGTCCATAATGAGTAATCAAAGAGGAAACTAGAGTGGACTTCAGGCTCTATGTGTGCTCCTGGTAAATAATGGTAAACACAACAGCCACAACACAATGAGAATGCAGTGATGACTCTGCTTGTGTAGAGAGCAAAATACAAGAGAGAAAAAATGAAGAATATACATATGGATATACCCATATTGACTATGGGGAATCCAATAGTGGTATCTAGCCACCAAAATATAGAGAATTGAGCAGGATATGAATTGAAAGAGTGCAAAATCAGCAAATATAACAATAGTAGTATTGTATACAGACTTACACTTGAGAGCTTCACAAATAGTTTTCTGCTCAGCATTGACAGCATTCATAGAAAGCTGTGCCTCATGCTCTACATCAGCCATCTCCTTAATAAGATCCTGAGGAGTCTTGCACTTCTTGGCAGAGGGTGCAACAGCAGTAGTATCAGGTAAATGCTTTGAAGGAAGAGTAAGCATGACTTTTGTCTTATACTCTTCTCCTCCTGATCAAAGAGAGACTCATCCCAGGGAGGAGAGCTACAATGAAGGATATCATCTTCATCATCCAAAGACTAAGAGGATGGGGGGTATACATCTGAAAATATATTAGAATATGTTAGCAGCAATTCACAAATTCACCTTTTTCTTAGGTTCATTTTCCACTACATTCAGAACACTAAGATCCAAAATGGATTGCCTATTTGCAATGGCTTTGCAAGGATGCTTGAGATTCCCACCAATCAGATCGGCCATTCAACAATGCCAATGAAATTTCCTTTCTTGGTTTCTACAACTACTCAACATTATATCTAAATATATAACAGTAAAACTTACCCCATACATTAGCAATCTCACTTCCTTCTTGAAGATCTGAGCCAGATCCAGCCATGACAAGATCATGCCCTGTCTCCCCAAGTCATGCCTTGTGGATATGATATGTCAATTTCTAGCTTAAAATAGTGAGATAAGCTAGAACAATAATTAATATAGAGGTTAGATATACATATTAACCTGATTCTTGATAACACCTTGAAGGACCTTGACATCCTTGGTCATGGATGTTAAATCATCCTTGTAATCTATAAAGAATACAAGGGCAAAGTCAGCATAGTGCTGGGCAAGCTTTTTACCTTTGCCATTCAGAGTGGTGTTGGTTAGACTATCTAAATCAAAGCCAAATGCAACTAGGGCATCTGTTCTGTGAAAGTGCTTCTCCTTGCCCCAGCTACCATATAATTAGTATAAATAGATGAGATATGTAAGAGAAACACATGGGACAACAATCCATGCACTTTTTATTTCATACTGTACTCTATCTCAGTTACTAGGCTAGAGTTCTCCTTGTCTCTAGTTGACTTGGAGATGATCTTGGCCTAACCAGAAACCTTACCAGTTGATTTCAGGGGCATGAGATAGGTATATGCTATCATACATTGAGCAAGAATAGGCCAAAACTTTGTGCTGTCACACATTCTTGTAGTATTTTGAAACTCCGATGGGTAGTGGGGGACAACACTGTGGTTTATTCTGCTAGTGTTGGGTCTGTAGTCCCTCATCCAGTAATAGAGAGTAGAAGTACCAGATCTTTTGAGTTTACTTGTGTCCTGCATGTCCCTGACCTCCAAAACAATCTTCCATCTGTCCTGTACCTTACTCATCAGATGACTCTGGCCTTCTTGTCAATATCAACTCCACTCACAAGGTCTTCACTAGCCCTACTGGACCATCGCTCTTTGTGACCTTGATTACTGACAACAATGCTACATTTTTGGATCCTTCAACTGAGTCTCAAGTTGATTCTGCATATGCTACTACGACATTACCTCTCAATTTATCACTCTGACATCACAGGCTTGCTCACCACAACATTGCCAGGGTGAAAGTGCTCATTGAGCACAATATGGTCACTGGTTTGAAGCTTGACTCAAAGACTCTACCTGACCCTATCTGTGAGCCTTGCCTGATAGGCAAGATGCATACTAATCCCTTCTCTAGCTCCAATTCTTGAGCTTCTCATCCTCTTGAACTTGTGAATAGTGATATACATGAGGTACTCTATAGGATGTTCTCTGGCTATTGCCATTGAGTCACATTCATTGAAGACTACTTGAGATAACAAGGTACTGTGAGATGACAAGGGAGACAAGTATATGCGCAAAGTCATGCTCGAGTTCACTAATAGATGTAGCATATTGCTCTAGCATATTATATTTGGTGATTTTGCACTCTTTCAGTTCATATATCACTCAATTCTCTATATTTCACTCACTAGATACCACTTTTAGATTTCTTATGGTAAATATGGGTATATCCATATTTCCTTCATTTTTTCTCTCTTGTATTTTACTCTCTGCACAAGCAGAGCCCTCACTTTGCATTCTCATTGTGTTGTGACTGTTGTGTTTACCATTATTTACCAGAAGCACACATAGAGCCTGAAGTCCACTCTAGTTTTCCTCCTTAGTTACACATTGTGGACTTCAGGTCTGTAGTCACATTTCCTCTGCATATATATCATTGGTTACTCATTGTGGACTTCAGTCCTTACTCCCAGAGGCTTCCTGAATCGACCCACCAAGTGGCTAGTATGCTTATTCAGCCCTTTGTCATCAACACACTATTCAACAGTATAGTCTGAAAGTGGTGGATGACCAACCTCACCACTCATCATGCAGCCATTGCATACAAAGAAATAATATGGATAAAACAAATCATCACAAAACTCACCTTTGTTGTAATTATCCATTGAGTCTGCTTGGCTTGATGCATGTTGAGTAGGGACTGGCTTCTCTCAGCTGGTATCTTGACTTTTGGACAACTCACAATCAGACAGCACATTACTGTAGGTTCTCAGAACTTGAGTGAATGGTGCATGTGGAGTGCTCATGCTACCTTCCTCGTATGTTTCAGAGCTTTTTTTTCTGGCTCAGAGGTATTCTGGTCACAGTGACACATGCCACTATCATCGCTGTAAGACCACAAGGCAGGCAGGACCTATGATGGTGACAGTGCCAGTCACATGCCACCATCACCATACCACAATGCAGGTGGAGGCTGTGCAATGGTGCACCACCACCATGTGATGACAATGAAGGCAGGCAACTGCTGTGATGGCATATACACTACCCTCAACACAAGTAGCAAAGGGGCACACTGGCATGACAACAACAAGGGGAGGCAGCCTATCCACTACTGCCATACAATAATAGCACAACAGCCTCCCTACTACAGTCAACATGCAACAAGACAGGTGAGGGCCACACAACAGCATACCATCACCATGCTACAGTGTTAAAAACAGCGAGCTCACATGTGACCACCATGACCACAGTATCAATGAAAATCAATGGTGTACCATCACCAGTATGTGACAACAAGAGACAATGGCAACTAGCATACCTTACCACCATGAAACAACAGGAATAGCCCTGTAACGATGAAGGGGGTGCAATGGCAGCACACCATGTGTATGACAAGGAGGGTTGTGCAACCAGTGCACCATTACCACATGTATGATGGTGACAGCGGTGTATTGATGACCCTGCCCTACAAGGATGACAACAGTACAAGTAAAGGCTACATGACATGCACCATCACCAATACATCAACAGCAATAAAGGTAAGGGGTGATGATGATGACAATGTGGACAAGGGCTATGTGATGGTGAAGGTGAGATGGATACAACGTGTCTGCCATAACCACATAAGGGAAATGAAAAGACACTAGTGAGTACTTGAATCTAAAATCTTGTGATATTGTATGATCTTACAATCCCAGATGGGTTGGTAGTGGCAAACTCTACTCGTACATCTATTGAGACCCAACTTGCTATATCTCAAATTTTAGACCCACCATACTCTTCTAATGACATTTATCTTTGGAAGTAGGTTTCTTCTAGTGACTCAGATGTCCCTAAGAATTAATCCATAGAATGAGGGTTTTGGAATTCCCTACTTGAAATATATAGATAATTAAGTCTAACTAATACTTTCTGTCAATCTCTATGGCTTTTTTTAATTGTACATGTCTCTTGTAAAGTCATTGTGCAAATTATTAATGGATGTCAGATGATTTGCTTTTTTTCCTCATTCCAGTGGAAATTCTCAATATATTTCAGTATGACCTATGGTGTGACTACTGACAAACATAGTGCACAATATAGAGGACATGGCATACAGTAGCCTTAAGTATAATGCCTACATGATGACATCAATGAAGATTTGACTCTGGATGCATAGAATGGGGTCAGAAAAAATCTGCAAATATGACACTACAGTATATATGTAGTGGGACATTCACCTCCACTTTCCTATTGTATGTCACAAAGGTAGCTGTGCCATCTGTGATGAATACATTATGTACTTCACTAGTGCAATGGCATTACCACCTGAATCCTTGAGCACTGCACTCATTAAACTTGCAGACAAGACTGCTTGTTATTGTAAGCATGACACCTACAATTACAGTACTTGCAGTGCTGAATTGATTGTCTGTACAACAAAAATTGCAAGCTTTGTGACTAGCTTGAGGACCTATATCATCAACTTGATAAGCACAACACACAGCCATGATGTTGACCTTCTCAAAATGGGCCCTCTGTGTCTTAGTGCACAGCTCACATCCATCTAGCACCTGTCTCCTTGCATGATGAGGCACACCTCACCAAATGTGTATGCCCCATGTTGTTTAGGGTCTCTATAGAGTGTGACTAGCTGATAGCTGGACCATCAGGGAAACCTCTACTCTCTTCATGACTGGAGACTCCAGCACCTTCTTCTCTTTCTGAGGGAGGGCTTAGGAGGATTCTGCTATTATACTCTCTGTACACATCAACAGATTATGATGAGGTGTATCCCTCCAACTTCCATGAGATGAAGAATGGTTGGACCAATGAAAATGACATATAGTGTCCTAGATCCAGTGGCGATCTACAAGATCAATACTAGGGGAGAAATCTATATGCTGTTCAATGCTATGAAAATACAGAAGGCTCAGGACCTTATCACATACCTCAACCTTTAGAAGAGACACAAGGACCTGAAGTTGAATGACTTAATCAGGCTTGCCCTAAAAGAGTGGAAGCCCCTGGTTTAGTTCATAGAGCATATGAGAAGCAAGTGCAATGCAATGAGGACTCTTGCTGTAGAAGCAAAAGCAGCAGGATGTCCTCTTGTAATACCATCACCCCTAATTGCCATCGTTGCTGTACTACAGGAGCACATTATCAAACAGCCACCACTTCTCATTGAGGTGACTGCTGACACTGTCCTAGAGCCACCTGCTCCCTCTATCTGCTCATCCATGTCATCACATGCATATGCCAGGTCATTTCCTGAGGCTAGACCCTCATTATCACTCTCTAGGTCAAGGAAGGTGTTCTTCTCAAAGAAGAACCCACTACTCCCAAAGAATGTCCTATCTATTCATGCATCTACTGAAGTCTGGACCTCATTTATTGAACAATACCAATCACAGTTTAATAATGAGAAGATGAGATGACAAATGACCAGGGAGTTTCCTAGAGCAGCCAGAGCTCATGCTGTCTGGGACAATGAGAACTCCAACCTCAACCTGTCAAGACCTCACTAGGTATAAGGCTTCCTCCTCATAGAGTAACTGGCTCCTGTATCCTGAGGGCACGTAGATCGTGCTGTCTGGTTAAGGAGCCTAATCTGCCTCCTTATAGCATCTGGGCAGTACCAATTCCTCCTTAAGTGGGCCAGAGCATGACCTGTGGTTGGACATCACTAGTGGGCTAGTGAGTTCACCAACATAGTGACAATGGCCAAGATCACAGCATACTTAGCTGCCAACAGAGTCTCTATCCACAATGTGGATAACTGCATTATATGGACACAAACTGCCACCTGCAAAATGACTAGTTGTATCAATAGTGTCAACTCAAGCCTGGACATCAAAAGGCTCTATGGTCCAATGAGGGATGATCTCAATGACATCATCAAGGATGACTAGCTCAACCATACCAAGGAATGGTACACCAAAGAAGCCAGGAGCCTAGGTGTCTAGGCAAAGGATGTCCCTTCAATCCTCTCTCATTGAGATCAGTTCATAGAGAAGAACCTGCTTGTGTAGTTCAGTGAAAGTCTTGCACTAAACAAGATACTATATCATATGAATTGAGATCAGTAGCAGCAGGGAATGTGTCACCTACACTACAATAGTCCCATTGTTATATTTGATGATTTTGCACTCTTTTACATATCTTGCTCAATTCTCTATATTTCACTTGCTAGATACCACTATTAAATTCCCCATAGTCACTATGAGTATATCCATCTTTCCTTCATTATTTCTCTCTTGAATTTCACTCTCTACACAAGTAGAGCCCTCACTTTGTGTTCTCATTGTGTTGTAGCTGTTGTGTTTACCATTATTTACCAGAAGCACACATAGAGCCTGAAGTCCACTCTAGTTTCCTCTTTGGTTACTCATTGTGGACTTCAGTCCTTGCTCCCAGAGACTTCCTGAGTCGACCCACCAAGTAGCTATTACGCTTATTTAGCCCTTTGTCAATTACACCTATATAAAGAACAAGGTCAATGAAGCAGCACCTATGTAATACATGCATCAAAGGAGGTAAAACCTCATGTGTTGTTGTGTGATTAGTCATATAGAGTTATTGTCAAAGGATACATCCTTCATATTTCAGTTGTTTGGACTTGTCATAGACTTTATATTTTCATTTTCTATTCTGTTTTGTAATGTAGTTACAATATATCAATCAATCTATGTGTGTAAAATTAGTTGAGAGTGAGGATGGCAGGGTCAAGTTGTCTATAAGATTCAGATAAACCAGGTTTGTCTTGTTAAAATATAACTCTGGAACTCTGGAGCTCTCTTTGAAGCAACTCTAGAGCTTTCTCATTATCTCCTTTTGGACTTATTGTGTTCTGTTTTGATCTAGTTATGCCTCATGTATGCAGCATTTTGACATCTCTACCTGCTCAGAACTCATGTTACTTTGCTTTTGTTCTTTCCAAATATGGAATACTTAATCTCACCTATTCTACTCTGGAGTTTTCCAGAGTTATGTACATGTGTATCTTCAACCTACTTAACTCTTTGAAATTTCTTTATCTCACCTCAGTTGTGTTCTCACCTTTGGTGGCACAGTCTGAGGTGAGACTTTACTTTACTTAGTATAAACACTGTACTTACTTAACCAGTATGAGTAATTATTGTCCATATTTATATATATATCTATTTGTTTCTATTGGGGTAGGTTACTCTATGTAAGACATTACAATGCGGAACTTGTATGTGTTGAAAGGTAGAGGGTACAAGGCCATACCAGAGGCTAGTGTGCAGATATAGATATGCTGTACTTACTTGCTTAGAATGATGTGGTTTAGAGTAAAAAGTCTTATTAGAACTCAGCTGTTGAGTTTGAATATATATACTGACAGTGTATGACTATTATGTAAGTAATGTCAGTCATGCATTAGTCATAGTGTCAGTTATAGTATGACTGACTATCTATTGTAAACAACTAGTATTAGACTTGCAAGAAAACTTCAAGAGCTTAGGACTGCAAATGGCTGAGTAGGATAGGTAGACTAATAGACAAGAGGAGGGTTAGTTGAATGAGAGTGGATGAACTCAAATAATCTACTAGTCAGACCCACATATACCAGCAGGAAGTCTTACGTCCCAGAGCACTAGGTGTAGCCTTAAGGTTCATAGCAGAGGACTATGGGGCAATGTGTCTGGGGGTGGTGATCAGATATCACTTCTTAAACTGTACCTGCCTTCCTTTTCCTCTCCTCTTGAGCTGGATTTAGGGTGGATGAGAGGGTAGTGCAGTTATACAGCTAGCTGCAATGGAGAAGGGGTTTGTGGTAGCTGAGAGGTGGGATGTAGAGGGGGTAGGTGGTGGAGCAGCAGAGGTGAGGGGCAGCAGATTAGTGGAGAGTGAAATAACTTTGGGATGGTGGGAGTGTTTGATGAAGAGGAGGCCAAGTGAAGTGTGGCCAGCTTGCACTCGAGAGCTATCACCCGCTCAATTGCATTGGAGTACAGGATGCTCATAAAGCGGCAACTTGGGCAGGTAGACAGTGTATTGGAGCTAGAGTGGGTGAGGGGGGATTTACTGTACATGACAGCTTCTGAAAGGCTTAGTGTTTAGGAGACAACTGATTGATGTCCAATTGTAGAGAGTGGGAAGGACTTGGTGAGAGTCAGAGATGTCTTATGGTCCTGAGAGGCACAGTATTGAGCCATTTGGAGACAGATATAGAGTACCATATTACTCTAGTACAGTTTGAGGAGGGGCGGGAGTACTTTGCTGTTGATTAGGACAGCTAGGTTCAGATAGGTTTTGAAAGAGTAGAAGACAGTCATGAACCAGTTGAGCACTTTAGATGAGTACAGAAGACAGGAAGTGGGTACTGTAGGCACTTTGAAGGACTTCCCAGTGTTTGGTCCAGCCTTTGTTGTCCAAGTCCAAGTGGGGGGGAAGACAGGCAGTGACACATTATATAGGAGGGGATGTTTGGGGGGACAAAACAAGTATGCAAGGCATTCTTCAGCATAAAATGAAAGTACTTTTTTATATCTGATAGACATATAGTGCAGAGCACCATAGTCACATTTGTGAGGTGGGGATGAGGCTGATGGGGCTGGATTGGTGATAGATTGAGCAGATGAGGTGGGCACTAAAGTAGTCATGGTAGTGGTATGGGTTCAAGAGTGCTCTACTACCTCTATTTAGGTAAATATAGTTGTGTTCTCACCTTTGGTGGCATAGCCTGAGTTTGGGCAATTACTGCCCCTATTTATATTCTGACATGTCTAACAAAGAAGGAGAATCAGGGACTACAGTAGGAGCAAGAGGAAGAGTAGAAATGTGAGATGCCAAGTAGAGTGGAGGTGAGAGATGGAGTGGGGTAAGGTAACTCCTAGTGTACTTACTCTAGTACAAACTCCAGTCCCACCTTGTCCTAGTACTCCCTGCTCCCTTGATTGCACCTATCACAACACCACTAATAGTCTCCTTGGTTGCACCTGTCATGATATACCTAGTCAATCCTTACATAGAATTCTCAATTGCCACTGTTGTCCCTAGTAACCTTTTGTCCAGAGTACCCATACTACCTCTGAGAATTCCCACACTGCCACCCTGTCCACCACTAACTCTAAGCTTAAAGCCAAAGGGCAATAAATGAGATGACAAAAAAAAAGATAGAGAAGTGAGCTTTCAAGGCCTTCATCCATTATATAGCATTAGAGGGTTTTCTAGAGAAATCAGCCAGGAGGGTGGAGCGATACCACTTGTTAGACAGTACATGTGTAAAAATGTAGACATGGTGGCTAATGGGTACACAATGAGATCGACTACAGGGCTTTAAGGAGTCTGAGTGATAGCCCTTGAAAAGAAACTTTACAGCACTAGCATGGTCAAATGTGGTAGTAAAAGCAGAAAAGAAGGGGAATAAGAAGAGAGGCATGTTATGTAACCCAGAACTCCACTTTGTCTTCCTCAGTGGACTCCCTATCTGAGTCTTCACTCAGTCAAATGGTTATAGAGACATTAGGGTCTGTCTGTATAGTTGGATATATAGAACTCTTGGTCTGGAATGATAATGTAATATTGATATTGGCATTGGGATTGAAGTCAGCCTCTCCATTAGACCTCTACTAGAGTCAGCAGGGGGAAGGGGGCATTTTGAGATACTTTGGGGATGGTCTTAGAGGGGAGGTCATAGAGGATCTTTGGACAGAAAGAACTGTCAAGCACTTGCTGTAGTTGGTGGTGTTTGATGAAGTTTGGCTGGCATGCAGCTATGGGAGCAGTTTCATCAGAGGGAGGTAGCAAGGCAGTTGATAGGCTAGCTGTTGTGATGAGAGGAGAAAAAAATGGGGATTGGATGTCATAGCTCTGGGAGTGTATCCAAAAGACCTTGGAGGTGGGAGATTTCAGCTCAGAGAGCTTGAAGTTCTTCAGTTTTATGGATGGATGAGGAGGGTTTGGATATTGCCTAGTGTGGCATGAGAAGACTGATGGGGGGTTTTTGAGTAGAGAGGAGTGGGAGGGAGATGAGTTAGCTAGGGAAGAGAAAGCTTTGCTTAAGTAAGCTGTCAGCAAAAGTGGACAACTATGTTGTTTTGATACAACTGGACAAATAGAGGGGGACTCTTCCTTGAGTATCTAGTGTTTGTGGAGACAGTTGGGCTTTGAATGAGTGGAAAACATCTGTGGCCCATTTGACTGGGTAGGGGTCTATTCTAGTACAGGTGGTGGACATGGTTGGGACTTGGTAGGAATTCCCATTATTTTGACCAGTCTTGATAGTCCAGGTTTAATAGAAAGGATGTTTGACATAGAATGATAGGATGGCTTTAGGTATAGTAGGGGGGGTGAAGTGGTTACAGAAGGTGCCTTTAGGGAAAGAGTAGTACAGTTTATCTATCTCTGAGAGGTGGATTGAGCAAGCTAATGAGGGCTTGCAATGATGTTTGAGCGAAGGTTTTGTAGCATTTTTCCCATGAGGGGATGGTGGTAGTAGTGGTTCAAGAGGTATCCTCTACTTTACCATCAACTCTTCACTATACTCTACCAACAAAGAAAAGAACATAACTACCCTGAACAAGATGAGTACCCAAGGCAGTACCCCATGTATAATAAGTAGTCTAGGTAATGTGCAAGTGTCTGGAACAGAAGTGATGGGTCATGCGGATCAAACTTGTATTCATCGTCAATAACAAGTGTCTGGTGGTTCTGCAAAGAACTCAGAGCAGTTTTGGTATCTCTGGTCTCACATATATAACGAAGAGTTAAAAGCTGGATATTCCGGACCCTACGTGTTTAGAAATTTTGGACATGGTCAATGTTGTGATTTCAAGTCCTAGATAGGATGGCACCATGGATAATATCTTGTAGGTGCCTGTCCTCGGCTTGAAATTGCTCTTGTTCTTCAAGATATAGTACAACAGAATGGTTGACTCTAGTGAATTGTAGGGGTCAGCTGATCTGTGGTGGGTTATGGGTAAGAATGCTAGTGGATGTGGGTGCAGGTTGCCTTTTTGAGGCCTGTGGACAACCTGTGACCCATAGGACACCTATAGTGGTCTAGACACTGTTAGCCACCCTTCCACAAGTTGTGCAATGATGCACCATCATACAATGACAACAATAGTAGGGTGGTATAAGATGATGACAGGACATGCAAAGCAGGCATGCAAGCAATGATGAAGTAGCCCAATGGCTTGCCCACCACTCCCAAACCATGACAATGACTATAAGACAGTACAACAGCTTGACCACCACCACCACTAACAGCAACGATGACGTAGGCAAGGGCTGTGCAACAGTGGACCACCACCAGCCATTAGATGATAATGACTGCAAGGTGATGCAGTGATTTGCTCACCACCACCACCACTGACAATAGTGACAATAACATGAGTGAGGACTGCATAACAGCACACCACCACTATGTGACAACAACAATGACAAGGTGGCGTAGTGATTTGCTCACCACCACCACTACCCATGACAACAATGACAATGTGGGTAAGGGCTGTGCAATAGCACACCACCACCATGTTGATGACAAAGAGCTGAATAAGCAAACTAGCCACTTGGTGGGTCGACTCAGAAAGCCTCTGGAAGCAAGGACTGAAGTCCACAATGAGTAACTATTGATATATAAGCAGAGGAAATGTGACTATAGACCTGAAGTCCACAATAAGTAACCAAAGAGGAAACTAGAGTGGACTTCAGGCTCTATGTGTGCTTCTGGTAAATAATGGTAAACACAACAGCCACATCACAATGAGAACACAAAGTGAGAGCTCTGCTTGTGTAGAGATTGGAATACAAGTGAGAAACAATAAGGAAAAGATGGATATACCCATAGTGACCATGGGGAATCCAATAGTGGTATCTAGCGAGCGAAATATAGAGAATTGAGCGAGATATGAACTGAAAGAGTGCAAAATCACCAAATATAATACACCATGCAACAACAATGAGATAGTACAGCAACTTACCCACCACCACCATCACTCACAATAGCAATGACAATGTGGGAGAGGGCTGCGCAATGGTGCACCACCACCATGTGACGAGGAGGAGGAGGAGGCAGTGTAATGGCTTCTCTACCACCACCACTGACAATGTGAGTGAGGGCTACACAACAGCGCACCACCACCATACACTGATGGCTGTGAGGCTGCATGGCAATGATAATGTGGGCAAGAACTGCGTAATGGTGCACCACCACCATGCAATGACAGCTGTAAGACTTCACAACAGCTTGCCTATCACTACTACCACCACCACCCCTGACAACAACAACAACATGGGCAAGGGCTGTGCAATAGTGTATCACCATGTGATGATGATGACAAGGTAGTACAACAGCTCACCCACCACCACCATCAACAACAACATGGGCAAGGGCTGCACAATAGTGCATCACCACCATGTGATGATGATGACAAGGTGGCATAATGGCTTCCCTACCACCACCATTAATGACAATGTGGATGAGGGCTATGTAATGGCACGCCACTACCATACAATGACAGCTATAAGGTTCCTCACACATGGTTGTATTTCTCCCTCTTTTGAGGTGAGAACACCTATCTAAACTTTCCTCTATTAATAGAAGGTAAATTTTTACAGTATTTTCACTAGGAAAGCTGAAAATACTGCTCAAGCCACTCATCTCATTAATCCCATCATCTTATTCCTTATCTCTTCCCAAACTGACCACAATGTACTTATATCTACTTTCTTAAATGACATAGTCAAGAAGAAATGATCTTTCTTATTTGTAAATATAGAAAACAGAGAGTACTTTTACTCTCTAGCATCAAAACTAGACTTCAAGAGATTGAATTAGAGTTATTAGGTCATATAGGGCTAGGCTATGAGATTGGGTCAGATAGAGAGAGATAAATATGAAGAGTGACAGATAAGCCTTTCTAGAATAGTAAACTTTAGGAGTAGTAGAGATTCCTTAATGATTTTAAGATGTATAGACAAGATTGGCATGTGTATTCTGATAGCTATGAAGGTTGAGATAAATGCTAAGCAGTATGGATTTATTTGGGGGAGTAATCTACTTTCTAGCATAAAGAATTCTAAGAATTCTAAGAAGAATATCATCTTTCAGTAGAAGAAAGACCTCAAGCACTCTTCAAATAAACTTCAGATTAGCTTGACTATTATGGAATAAAGATTCTGGATCAGCCAGCTTAGTACCCAGACCTTAGACTCATTAAGCATCCCTAGAAAATCATTAAAAATTTCCAAAAAGCTATCTAAGATCATCAAAGTATATATAGAAAATTTTAAATGGATTATAACAGAGTAGTACTCAGTAATATTAAGGTTTAAGAGCATTAAATATTGATAAAAAGTATGGCTAAAAGGATAAATGCAGTGATAAAGTTCAAAAGAGGGCATACTAAATACTAAAAGTATAGATTTGAGTTGATGCTCAAATAAGTGTCCTAATGACATGTCATTTTAATATAGCTATATCTTAGTGCCATGACAACCAAATCACATGATCTAAGTGGCGTTAGAATGCCAAGAGCAAATACAATCTTTCATCCTATAAGTATTTGGTATTATTTGCTCTAATTCTCTGGCAATTTATACATTTGTCCAAAATGGCCCAATATTGGGACACTTTTTTGAGCCACTGTATGTATATGATCTAGACCTTGATTACATGTGTGATCAACTAATAAGTCGAAGTATTGACCAATTAGATATGTAACTGATTAGCTAGTACATTATGTTGGTCTATTATTGTTGTGAATTAGAAGACAAATAAATATAGATATTTGAATACTAATTGTTACTTAGACTATAGGTTTCTATGTCAACAAGTCTGCCTAACATGATATGAAAGCTTAATAAAGTAACTTTCTAATACAACTATATGATTTAAAAACTAAAACTACTAAATATATTATTACTATCTGTCTAAATATCTCTATATAATGAAGCATTTTATATAGCTAATTAAATAAATAATCTAAAACTAATATGTTAGTAGTATCTATCACCTCTTTTTTATATATCTAAATTAATCTAAATACTCATAATATCTAATTGTTCTACTTATTTATAGAATAATCATCTACATACAATACTAATTTCATCTAAGCTCTCTATCTGATTGAATAATTCAACTATTTAAAATTTTAAAAGTCTACAATTCTGATCAATTTAAAGATCTAATTTGTATAATAAATATATATCTAATATACTCATACTTATCAACTAATATTATCCTTATATATATATCAACATTGGAAAAATATGTTTAGTCAAATGAAACTATTATTTTAGAGTATACATATATTATTTACTTATATAAGTTTCCTTATTTGGCTAGCTAAACCTCAGTCTGACCCTAACTAAATTAGAAAAATATCACTGAAGCATTGAAACAAGCTCACCCCAGCTTGTTTGACTATCAATGAGTGACAGATGTTTGTCTGGAAGTATAGACAATGACAGATGTGGAAGTAAATTGAAAAGATGGTATACTCACTGATGAACTTATAGCACTTCTAGATGCATTCAAAGAGATTCATGATGTACTAGCAATACAATACTACTACAAAGTATATGCCCAGCCTCATGAAAACTAAAATGCTGATCTTGGAACACTTAGGAAAGTAATATTGACCATATTTAGGATTGCCAGGTTGTATAGCAGTGGTACAAAACATACTTTGATCTTGTCTTTGAGTCTGTTGAGACTGATATGCCTATACCGGTTAACCATCAGGAATTTGCTACATTTTACAACATTCTCTGAAGCTTCAGTGACAAGCTAGTATTGGTGTTCTCTCTTCTGTTAAAGCCAGTAACTTTGCAGTTTACTTCATCCAACCTCCATTTTTTGTTGATGACAAATGGCTGAATAAGTGTACTAGCCTCAGGGAGCAAGGACTGAAGTCCACAATGAGTAACCAACCATATATAAGTGGAGGAAATGTGACTACAGACCTGAAGTCCATAATGAGTAATCAAAGAGGAAACTAGAGTGGACTTCAGACTTTATGTGTGTTTCTGGTAAATAATATTAAACACAACAGCCACAACACAGTGACAACACAAAATGAGGGCTCTGCTTGTGCAGAGAGTGAAATACAAGTGAGAAATAATGATAGAAAGATGGATATACTTATAGTGATCATCGAGAATCCAATGGTGGTGTCTAGCGAGTGAAATATAGAGAATTGAGTGAGATATGAACTGAAAGAGTGCGAAATCACCAAATATAACATTTTTCTCTCTTCTTGCTCATAGTTTCAAATATCAACAGTAAGTACTTTTCTGCATTTTTTTTCATGCAGTGACATCTATAATTTTGTAGAGACACATCTTGAAGCTTTTTAATCTTTGTGGATGCTATAAACTCTCCAAATGCCATTCAGAAAGTATATTCCTCAAAGTGATTACATGGCCACTTTATCTTAATTTCTAATTCAATTCATCATCTGCAAGAGCATCTCAAATAAGCAGGAGAGTGACTATGCCTGAATGCTTGTTCAGGCAGTTGCCTTTACACATGCTGGACAATTTCTTATCCAATCTATCTCACACAAGAAATTTTTTATAATAGCTATCTATGTAGATACCAACATGGTTCTGTCTTGGTATGTGGTAATGCAAACTAGAGATAGAAATGCTCAAGAGCTAATGAGTGGCTGTAGCTATGTTAGGACATACAAATTACTCACAAGTATAGATTTTTATCTATAAGAATAATTTTGATCTTAGAGTGGAAACACAGCAGATACACTTTCTAAAAGAGATGTATCAGCTTGTAGAATAGATCAATATGCTAGCTTGTGAGCTAGACCCTGTAAAGAGGAAGAAACTATAGGACCTTGCTAAACATGCATCAGG
>JBBPUC010000499.1:0-17877 GCA_038094375.1 Tubosaeta aff. heterosetosa
AAAGGCAGATTCAGGTTCCTACCCGCTTCCCGTGTTGAACAATGTTGATAGACAGCCAGGCATGACGGTAAGTGACCCAATTGGATGTCTGTTGACAATACTAGGCTGTACACCGATTATGATCAGCGTACCGACCAACGTATCAAGAACAGACCTGTTGTAGAACTTCTATGCTCCAGCGAAGACGTTTGTTCTAGTACGCGGCGTCAAACTTCAATGTTCGAGCAACTCTGATAAATTGTCACCTTTTATACGAATCTTGGCGGTGTTGTCCTGTACGAGGGAAGACAGCGTCGGGTCATATACAGGATCGCGACCCATGGTTTTCCTGTTGGAACGCTTGGATATCAAAGCTGTATACACCGTGCACGTATTTTGGATGAGATTTTACACAAGCGAAGTGTTTGGCATAGCTTTTCGAAGACAAACACAGCATTGAACAAGCGGACAGTAGTACTACCCTGGCTAGAGACAAGAACTACAGCGAAGAAATATGAATTTACCACTGGGGATGTGCTAGTTGGAGCAGGCCAGGCTCTCGGGTCGCCCTTCGTAGTGGTAGGGGTCTGGGCCAATGGCTAGCGACCTACTATCTAGGGGGGTAATGAGAGCCAGAAGCAGGCCTTCGCGAGTGTCAGGGAAATAAGGCCATAAGTGAGTAGAATGGACTAACCGAGGGGGAGGGTTTGGGTTGACTCTGACACCAGAGTTGGTTGGTTTTGTGGAGCTCGAGGGTTTGCCACTATTGATGTAATCAAGTCCAACGAAGCTCCATGATTCTGCGACATACCCTCTTACTATGGGCTGGTTGGGATTTCCACGTGGAATAAACCTGTCAAGTCTGAAATGGGCGAATACTTTTCCTCCGGCTGGGGTAAGAACGAACGATAGTCGACGCACCCTTGTTTGGTCGTATAGTCACTGTTGGGGGGTTCGGGGGGTGTATACTGGTCATTGCCAGTCGTTGTGGTTTGTTCCCTGATCGGCTCGAT
Organism: Tubosaeta aff. heterosetosa; assembly: GCA_038094375.1. Lineage (NCBI taxonomy): Eukaryota > Fungi > Basidiomycota > Agaricomycetes > Boletales > Boletaceae > Tubosaeta > Tubosaeta aff. heterosetosa. The sequence continues at coordinate 993 of JBBPUC010000499.1, forward strand.
CGAGCAATTCAGACTCGGGCATAAACATGAACTTACGCATTGTACTCGTGCGACTTGGGGAGTTCTTCGGGCATCTTTAAAGGTGAGTTGGGATGTTTCCGTGAACGATCAGTGGCTAGTGAGTGATGGGGTCGAGGGCCAAGGACGACTTATAAGCGTCCAGGGACTGCGCCCTCTACCCATCGAGTTCTTGGTCACTTGATCGAACCCGACACGGTGGAGATGAAGCACATGCATTCTCACACCGAGATAGCAATGATAGCTCGGTGATGGATGTTATCCAGCCGGAGGTCTTCAAAATGCGAGCCAGCCCCAGTCTCAGTGTGACCAAAGGAATGCCAGTATAGCGACATCGACTCTGGGCATCGTGAGTGTTTAATTGTTTTCGATTGAGAGATGCTCGAGCATGCCGACAACACAGGCGTCTGTCATAGAAGGGACCTGCCAAGTTTTGATCGTACAGATCGGTTGTGGGCTCGAACACAGATGCTAAACACCTTGGGACCGCCAGTAAGCTGTTCTGTATACGGCAACGAGTTTGGAAAATTCGGCGGCCAGGTACATCCTGTGCACTCTGCCGGCATCCCTGGAAATGGGTCCGATGGAACATTGCGTTATTTTTGGGTTGCTGTGTATGTGAGACCTTCACTCGATCTGGACCAAATCAACCAATGCATGGTTATAAGCCCGTGGGCTCATCGGCGGTAGGATACACGGAATACTTTCGATGTCCATGCAAATAGACGCCCCGGAGACCCCGCCAGTTACACTTATCCCGGTGACTCCTTCCAACACTGCACGGTATGACAATTCTGCCTGGTGAGTATATTTACCTGCTCCGTAGACGGGAGACCCATATTTTCGCAGTGTTCAACTCTGTACTCTGGTTATTGCTAAGGGTCCAGCCTCTCGTGTCAGGTCAGTTATGCACAACTAAGTTTGACGCATTTAACGCATCACCAAAAGCTTCTCTTCGAGTACAAAATGGATGCGTTACGTACATCCAGAGGGTCAGCCATACTTTGTGTTCAACACCGAATTGGATTTTACGGTTATCACCGAAGCAAACATCAGCGATGCACAAACCGAAGAACGGATTCTGGATTGTCTAGAGGCGGCCAATAACGAATTACAACGTTACAGCATAAAGATCCCCTTAGGATGCGAGCTGTTCTTGGAATTGGGAAAGGATCAGTTGTCTTGCAGGTACTACTTCGTCGATCACGCCGGAAGGGGGCTGTTCTGGCTTGAGGAAACAGACACCGAGTTGCTTTGCATTTCCTCGGTGATGTCTTCTTCCCACCTCGGTGTGTTCTGCTCCCACCGAACAAACCCGTCGTGTCTCACATCTGGACCAGATAAAGCATTGGAACGATTATACTGGATGCACCTCGAGTTTTTCCCAATGCACCACAAGTCTCGTGAACAAGAGTTCTCCCAAATCGTGGAGGACCTTTATAACATCATTTCTCATGGTCAAGCAGGTAGTGCCAGTTGCAACCTACCGCATCGTTTGTCTGGCTAATCTGCAGCTTGATAGACAGACTGACGTCAAGGACGTCCACATTTCCATATACAGCGGACGTGTGCCAGCATTTTTTGAAGTTGCTGTCAAGGAAAAGAGGTAAGTCAGCCCCACTTCATGTTGAGTTATCTTGACGCAGTGGGTGAACTGCAGGACAAAGCGTAGACGGCTATACCCTCTGTTACGCCGGTAAGATTATTTATTTATCCATTCTTGTCCTGATTGCATGAAATCAGCGCGCCTAGCTGGGGCCATCAGTATGCTCGCTTGCCAGTGGAGGGAAGCATACCACTGACTTGTACCTGCAGCAAACCAAAGGTTTATCACGTTTTATGGAGAGCATCCAGCTCAGCTGGATAGACTACAAGACATGTGCCCCGTCAACGCTGTCGGACACAAATGGCTATTAACCATGGTAAATTTACTCATGTGGAGCGTCCCGCAGCGCTACATTACCCTGCTGGAAGACTTGTATGTGAATGAGCAGGTATATGCGGATCAGTGGACACACTTCGTGTCCCTCTGCCTGGCCGATTGGACAAGCAGTCTATCATGGGTACGCAATGTGGTGGCCTAACGTTGACTTTTTTGACATTGATACAGAGCTTTCCGGTACTCATGTGAGCACAAGGATGCTTATTTTACAGTGGTCTCAAAAACGATTGTTTTAGTGCTAGCACCCTTCTTGCGACCGTGCACGGTGGCACAGTATCCGCATCAATGCCCTCGGTAATCTCCTCCGTGGTCAGCATCGCTTCCGCCTCCTTCCTCCATCTGAGACACCAGCCCTTTGCGGGATCCACGGCCACCGCCGGCGTTCGTCGTTTCCTGATGTTGGTGTTACCCTGGGCTGAACCGTTTGCTAGGCTCGCTATCTTTGTTGTGCCAAGTCGGACATCATAGGGTTTCTTCCATCATCGGTCGCATTCAGTCTCCCCAGGGCAAGCTACCTGTGGGGTATGTGTTTTCTCGCGGCTCAATTCATCTTTGTTGCATCTCGTAGTGTCGGAAAACTCGTGGCGATGGCCGCCGGCTCTACGATCGGCGCGCTACTCTTGTTTATACTGTGTGTCGTATATTCAGAGGATGCAAACCTTGCATTGTTATTCAAGTCACTCGTTTCGTTATTTCATCCTCGGCTGTATAGTCTCGAGGCTCGCCAAGGCGGGCCAAACGTGTAGGACGCACCTGTCTTCACTAGTTTGCCGGACTGCGAATAGAGGTGCTTTGTTTACTCACCGCTGCTCGATTGCAACTCGTCACGTTCATCACTCGGTTTTGCATGTTATCGACCTTACTGTAATGCCTGCTTTCAATTACACCTATTCCGGATGTTTCGGAGATTCTTGTCCTATTCTACCTTTAATGGACATTTACAAGGAAAGGTCTGCATTCCATGCTGCTGGAAAATCAGGATCACATGCGTTCAACTTCCCTGTCTCCAGTGGCAAGGGTATTTTTGTCCTTGGAGATAACCTTCTGAGTTACAGTGATCGTAAAGCGTCCGTGCACCTCGCAAGAAGTACATTGTTGTGGGTGGTTCTCTGGTTTCTCGGACACAAGTTACGGTTTAATTACAGATTGATACGTCCGATATTTCATGCCTTGTGATATTTCGTGATGCATAAGTAGCTGACGGCGAGTTCCGCAACATCGCAGGATTCGCACTCGATGACTCACTACCCCACTGGAGATGATGATTGAATAACTTGTCATGCATTGTCCTATTGCCCTGCATTGTCCTACGATTCTGGACGAATCTTGGAGCGTCACACTCTAGAAATCGAAACGAAACTGTCGCCGCTTGCAAGTTACTTGGCATGTCGGGTAAGAATTATGTTACAGGAGTTCAAAATTCCTGTCGAACGATCACACAAGTTACAAGTCACCGATCTATTATTTCCTCTTTGTTTCCATTTCTCTGAGGTGTTGGCGCCGCCAGAACTAGGTGTACATCCGAGCTCATTGAACGGATCTGGGATGACCCAACAACTGAAAAGATGACGCTTACCCTCACGTTGCACAGAAATCCGACATCTTTGTCGGGGAGATGACCGTGGACCAATTGTCGAGTAAACCTCGTAATACCGTTCGCTTCATTCGCTTCGACAACGTGAAGCATATTAATTAACACACTAGGCGATGCCAGTGATCCACCACACCAGCCCACTTTGTTATGAATGATGCATTAAAGGTGCCCAGCTATTATTCTCTGATTACTAATTTACCGCGGCCCACTGCAAGCTCGTCCCAATCGTGTTTAAATCATCAGGCGACAGTCGAATAGTTCGGAGGGCCTCGTTCTACAACATGTGTCACTACTAGAAACACATCCAGGCCAGGCTACTGTGAGATTGTTGATTGAAAGATCTCGGAAACAGATACATACTATTAATCAACCAGTCGCTCCGAGCGATTCCTCCAAGCTCTGAATCAAGCATCAGGCCGATTGGCAAACGCTAATGTGTGTTGTATGCAAATATATCTGAATCAGTGGGTCTCAGATCCAGAAACATAACCTGCTCTGAGATCCCGTTCAATGAAAGAGACGTGCTAGAACTTTGATAAACAACATATGGATAACTCAACTACACATTCTCCTTACAAAAACCACCGCATGAGCTTCGTCCCTCGGTCGAAAGAATATCTACTATGAATAAGACGAGGTCAAGGCAAAGTCTCTGAAAATCACAAAGCCAGCGAAAGATCAAGAAAACAAGTAGTGAGTCGCAAGAAAGATCCAGGGTATATATATAGTGATAAGTGACGAAAAGTCCAGACTTCAGAACCGTTGACGCTTTGATGCACGCAAGCCATTTTTTCCATCACTTGTCTGGCATCATGCTCCTGACGTTCAACGAGATGGGCCAGGTCGGTAAGGTCTACAAGATTTTCTTAGGATGGAATCCGTTATTGAACGCTTTCATGACAACATACCGATGACCCTGCCTCGCTGGCGGTCCAAAACGCACGCCATAAGTCGACATAGGTTGTTCCTCGTGGCCACGTCCCCGACAACATCCAAAAAACGAAGAACCATCACGGTCGTGAGATCCAGAGCCCCCCATGCTTTCACTAGGCCTTCCACGGGAGTCCAATCTGACGTTGAATTAGTTAAACTGTGTCATTAAAATACAGATCCAGGTTCCATACCCGTTTCCTGTATTGAAGAACGTCGATATACAACCAGGCATGGTTAAACGATTGGCAATTCGTGGACTATGATATATCCTGTATGCTCTATATGGTCAGCGAACCAACCCAACGCAATTGTGTTGAGAACAACCTAATGGCAGAAATTCCGTTCGGCGAACTTGTCGTAGTAAGTAGTTCCGAGATCTGATTGCGGACGGCGCTCTTTTATTTGTAGATCTTCCAGCGAGGCGGTGTCGTGGTCCTGTACGGGACAGGGTTGTAGTACGTGATTTTCTGCTGGAATTTACTGGATGTCGAAGCGCTAGCTGTGTATGAAATGGGTGGAAGAGTGCACGCGTGAATTATTACCACAGGTTTGCAGAGAAAATCAGCGCATGTATACTGGTAAGTGACATAAAACAAGAAGGTACAACTAGAGGATAGTGGGTGGAGCTAGCGAAAAAACAATACAAAGCGCTTCATTGGCTATTTGCGCACTTTGTACTGGTCACCATTGGAAAGAGGCCTTGGTGAGGATTCTTAGCCAAACTAAGTCGAGCCTGCGATGGAAAATGAACTCACTGAGGGGGAGGTTTTGTGCTGACTCTGACGCCTTGGTCGTTTGAGGCCGTGGTGGAATTTGGCTTTTTCGTGCTAGGTTTAGGAAGCTCAATGATTCTCCAATACAGCAGCGAAAAGTGTAACTTACCCGTGTGCTGTCGCTAAACTCTCGTTTTGCTTTCCGCGCAGAATAAACCTACGCCTGAAAAGAAGGGGCGTTACTCCGCGGGCTTGAAAAGAAGGAGAATTGACACACTGCTGTTCCGCCGTACAATCAGTTGCCGTTTGTGCTCTAATTGGTTTGGTCTAGTATACCAGGCTTGGGTATAAGCATGAACTTACGCATCAGACCGGGAGGGTTGCTCAGCCATATTTGGAGATGAGTCAAAATGTTTCAGTGGACGAACAGCAGGCAGTGGGTGATGATGGGTCGGGTACCCAAGGACGACTTATAAGAGTCCAGGGATTGCAATGCCCTCTGACCATCAGCTTCTCGGTCCCTTGATTGAACTTGTCAGGTGGAAATGAAGTACATGCGTTCTCATAACTGACACTAGAGATAGCAATGATAGCTCAATGGTGAACGTTGAGCGACTGAAGCTTCTCTTGTCCGTTAATATATAAGCCAGTTGGTCTTGTAACAGGGGAGCAGCGTTGGTAAGACACCGACTTATGGAAATTTGGTTTCGACAACAGTTGCTCGAAGATGTTGACGATAAATTTGGGGTTTGCACGAGTGTTTGGCGTGTGTACGGAAGGATATACTTGCGGAATCACCAGACCCATCATGTGGCTTGTGACTTGCCAACTTGTGATCGGATACCAGAGTTTATGACGCTCGGGGTGTTAAGAAATCGCGGCCTTGAGTGCTATCCAAGGGCGCCTGCCCAATTAGTGCAACGGAGGAATCAACTATTGAGATTTGAGATGCCAGATTCTACGCGAGCGCGTTGCAAGAAGTTGTAGTTGAACCACATGTATGATCCTGTGGCGTCGCCGGGTGTTGGCATAGTCCCCGGTGAGGAACGCACAACAACTTCTTGAACCTTACTAAAAAGGTCCGATTTGCTGTAAGAAAGGGAACGCATGTTTACTATAAGTTCGCAATCTGGCTCATTTATTGGTTATAGCCTCGATGCAAACGGGCACCGTAGGTTTGGAACCCGTGCCAATCAAGCTCGTACCTGTGATTTCCTCCAACACCGCAAGGTATGACAATTCTGGCCAGTGAGTATTCCGAGCTGCTTGTTCCGTAGGCAGACGAGTTTTATTGTTTTTTTTCTTAGCATTCAACTGTGTCATCAGGTGATCGCTAGGGGATTGGCTTGTCGAACTAGGTTAGTCCATCACAACGGGGCTCCACATCTTACAATACGTTTGACGCATGGCTTGAAACTAAGTTCTTCGATCTCGAGGTGGACGCGTTTCGTGCATCCGGAGGGTCAGCCCTACTTTGTGCTCCACAGCGAATTGGGTTTCGCAGTCGTCACCGAGGCGAACATCCATGACATCCAGACCGAACAGCGGATTCTGGATTGCCTAGAGGCGGCCAACGACGAATTACAATATCACAACATAAAGATCCCTTCGCGATGCGAACTTTTCTTGGAATTGGGAAAGGATCAGTTGTCTTGCGGTTACTACTTTGTTGATCACGTTGGAAAAGGGTTGTTCTGGCTCGAGGACACAAGCACTGAATTGCTTGATGTTCCGCTAGTAATATCTTGCTCGCACCTCGGTGCGTTCTGTTCTCGCAGGCTCGCCGCAATGTTTCACACTTCCGCAGAGAGGGTGTTAGAGCGGCTATATTGGGTCCACGTCGAGTTTTTTCCGATGCACCACAAACCCCCGAAACAGGAATTCTCTCAACTTGTGGATGACCTTTACAACATCATTTCTCATGGACAAGTAGGCATGTTGCGCTATAACCCTGAATGTTATTAACTGGGCTAACTTGCCGCCGTTGATAGATAGACTAACGTCAAGGACTTCCACGTTTCCCTACTCGGTAGACATATGCCAGTATTTCTTGAAGCTGCTCTCAAGGAAAAGAGGTGGGCCGGTCTTTTGCCATTCTGGACTTCTTGACGTCACCGATGCGTCACAGGACAAAGCGTGGATGGCTATACTCTCTGCTACGCCGGTAAGCTCGATTAAACTTTCCCTTCCCGTGCTGATTGTATGAAATCAGCACGTCTAGCTGGGGCCATCAGTATGCTCGCTTGCCAGTGGAGGGAAGCATACCACTGACTCATACCTGCAGCAAACCAAAGGGTTATCACATTTTATGGAGAGCATCCAGCTCAGCTGGATAGACTACAAGACATGTGCCCCGTCAACACTGTCGAACACAAATGGCTATTGACCATGGTAAATTTACTCATGTGGAGCGTCCCGCAGCGCTACATTACCCTGCTGGAAGACTTGTATGTGAATGAGCAGGTATATGCGGATCAGTGGACACACTTCGTGTCTCTCAGCCTGGCCGATTGGACAAGCAGTCTATCATGGGTACGCAATGTAGTAGCCTAAGGTTGACTTTTTTGACGTTAATGCAGAGCTTTCCGGTATTCATGTGAGCACAAGGATGCTTATTTTACAGTGGTCTCAAAAACGATTATTTTAGTGCTAGCATTCTTCTTGCGACTGTGCACGGTGGCACAGTATCCGCATCAATACCCTCGGTAATCTCCTCCGTGGTCAGCATCGCTTCCGCCTCCTTCCTCTATCTGAGACACCAGCCACTTGCGGGATCCACGGCCACTGCCGGCGTTCGTCGTTTCCTGATGTTGGTGTTTACCCTGGGCTGAACCGTTTGCTAGGCTCGCTATCTTTGTTTTGCCAAATGGGACATTATAGGTTTTCTTCCATCATCGGTCGCATTCAGTCTCCCCAGGGCAAGCTACCTGTGGGGTATGTGTTGTCTCGCGGCTCAATTCATCTTTATTGCATCTCGTAGTGTCGGAAAACTTGCAGCAATAGCCGCCGGTTCTGCGGTCGGCGCGCTACTCCTGTTTATACTGTGTGCCATATATCCAGAGGATGCAAACCTTGCATCGTTATTCAAGTCACTCGTTTCATTGTTTAATCCTCACTTGCACACTCTCGATGCTCGCCAAGGCGACTCGATCGTGTAGGGCGCGCCTCTTTCATTAGTTTACTGGACTATGAACAGAGGTGCCCGTGCTTTGTTTACTTACAGCTCTCCACTGTGGTAGGACATCTCTGCTTAATTCTGCTCAGCCTGACCAGTTGTGAAATGCGATACTTGATCCATATTGCGACCGAGGTACTAAAACTTATCACTGGTTGCTTGATGACCTTGATTCACTTAGACCAAGATATTAGTTTACAAATTTTTTACTATGATCATTCGCTACAGTAGTCTCTTCTCTTTGTCCACTAAGTAGCTCTAGTCTCATCTCGCGATCTTAATCAGTTATGTCTACACTTTTATTTTGATGTATGTCAAGTATTTCCTCAAGCGCGCTGTCCAATGATGAGAACCCGGCCGATATCCCTTCGACCTTCAGCTTCCCGTCCCTGGCGCTGTAGCTCGCTTTGTACAGGATGCCCAAGATGGATTATATTTTGTGGCTGGATATGGCTTTTGCGGATACTGAAAATGTTAGTTTCTCGGGCTACATGCTTGTCAGACGATTTTATTCACCCGTAGATGCCTTCGCCAGGTACTACAGACATCGCAGTCTATCATACCGCATGTAGACAGGCATCGAAACCTTTCACCAGACGCTCCACCAGCATGCGCACCGGCCACACCCCGTCAATGAGGCTCGAGTCACCCATTCCTCCCGTTTTTGCCCATGCATTAAAACTCCAGCTGCTGGTTACAAGAAGCCACGCGACCGTCCAAATTCGTCCGCCGAGCCCGCTTACCTTGTTACCCGTCAACTGATACAGTGCCCGCTCAGCCAGCACCAGAGGGGCCATCACTATGAGCGCAAAGGATAATATCCAAGCGTCCTCTTTAATCCCGGCTCCGATCGCCAAGGCGATATGCAGGGCCCCCGACGCCAGGAATCCGCCGAAAACGACACCCGGGCGACCCAACACAGATTGCAACGGATAGCTACCTAGGACCAAGAATACGTGGCGGAACCATTGATGCCACCTACGGCCCCAAAATTCACCCAACGATGCGGCACGCCATGGGGCATCGAATGCGGGAGGCCACTGAGCGGGATCTTGTCCAAAGAAAAGGACACCGATTGTGGTGAACAGGTCGTATCCCGCCTGCAAGGAACAGTGGCCTGCGATATATTGGATGAATGCAATAACGATTGCTCGGAAGTGCCGCACGAAGAATGGAAGTGATTCATCAAAGAAGCTGAACCCGATGGTGGTGCAGTCGGGGGGACGGAATGACAGAGTCGCTCGCTGGCAAATACCAAAAACGAGCAGGTTCGCGACCGCAGAAAGAAATGCGTGGAGGGCAAATGCGATGCGATCCCTTGGGCGCGTGTCCTGCGGAAAAGAAATTTGACTTGACCAATTCCAGCCGTATCCACGAAAGTTTATGGTGAGATCGAGGGCGTCAGCGATGATTGATGGAGAACCATTTCCAGGGCGAAAGTGTCGCACCAGTGGTTCCTTTGCCAACGTCCAGACAAGGGCACGAGCGACGAGATTAAACATGGCACACTAGAGGCATACCCTTTGTCAGTCTCGAGATTGTCAAAGGCTGCATTGAAGGGCACTCACAGCGAGGTAAGCGTTGGTAACACCTAGCTCGGGCTTGCCACATGACATGTCCACAGAAGCCGTTGCGCGCAACGCTAACGATGCGAAGATCGGCCATAATGCGACCCGTGCTGGGCGTGTCCGCGGCCTGATAGCCAATATTGCTAGTGTGAGGTAGCAGAACAATGGAGGAAGAATATATGATACAAAGGTTGTTGCATTGATCGAAGCCCTTGTTGGTGGGACCCCAAGAGCATCCCACAGCGACGGTATCATGAAAGAGGTCGGATGGTGAGAATAGGATTATCCCATCCTGGATCAGTTGATTATAACTTCAGCGCTCAGGGGCAGTGCTTTCATAACTAGTCTTGATGGCGGGGATTGGACGGCAGTAGCGAGGACGAAAACAGACCGAAGTGTGAGACACGGAGTAGGGTCGCAAGCAAATAACAGCACAGATGTCGGAACAAGGTAACCAGCCAGAGGCGTGACGCTGGTGATGCAAGACTCATGGACCTTGAGAATCGCCCCCAAATGACCAAGTCTGTAGCGAACAATGAGATGATCCAAAGATAAAATCACGCCAAGACAAGGTTCGCTCCAGTTCGAAGGTGTCCTTTCAGCGCAAAAACCAATTCGGTCGAAGGGCACTAGCGATGCCCATGGTATTGCATGGAGTTAATAGCGTCGAACACGCGAGCCTGCAGTCTCGTAAGTGTCATTGAACGTTTACGTATTTTAGTCGGGGCGAGGTGCACGGGGTGCTATTGACATACTGAACCCGGGGACGACCAGTCACTACAGTCACATTTAGTGTGATTAGACAGAGTTGTGTTTAGTTCGCGAACTTTCAAACGGCCGATTCAGCCATAAACGAGTTTGTATTATCTTACAACAGTCTGTTAGAGGATCAAGGCCTTTCACCATTTGAGGCACTTCACCGACATGTCCTCCGCACCGTCAAATTTCCATGGGGCACGAGTCACCCACTCCTCCCATTTTCGCCCACGCATCAGAACTCCAGCTACCGGTCACAAGAAGCCATACAATCGTCCAAATCCATCCACACAGCCCACCTACTTTGTTACCCGTCCAGCTATGAAATACCCGCTCAGCTAGCACTAGAGGGGCCATCACCGCGAGTGCAGAGGACACCATCCAAGCATCCTCTTTGATCCCAGATCCAATGGCCAAAATAGCATGCATGACCGCTGACGCCATGAATCCACCAAAAATAATCCCCGGACGACCCAAGTAGGATTGAAAGGGACGACCGCCCAGGAAGATAAATATGTGGCGGAACCACTGCTGCCATCTGCGACCCCAAAATTCACCGAGCGATGTGGCGCGCCATGGGGCATCGAACGCGGGCGGCCATTGAGGAGAATCCTGCCCCAAGAATAGGACGCCAATGGTGGTGCAAAGGTCATATCCTGCTTGCAAGGAAGAGTAGCCTGCAATATATTGGGTAAAACCAGGGATAATCCTTCGGAGGTATGGTACGAAGAAAGTGAGGGTTTCGTCAAAGAGGCCGGATCCTGTGGTGGTGCAATCGGGGGCACGGAGTAATAGGGTTGCTCGCTGGCTAACACCAAATACAAACATGTTTGCAACCGCAGAGAGAAATGCATAGAGTGCAAACACGATGCGGCCCTTTGGACGTGTATCCTGCGGAAAAGAAAATCCGTGTGACCAATTCCAGCCATAGCCACGAAAGTTTACAGAGAGGTCGAGGGCGTCCATGATAGTTGATGATGAACCATTTCCAGGACGGAGGTGCCGCACTAGGGGCTCTCTTGCCAACGTCCAGTCAAGGGCACGGGCACCGAGGATAAACAAGATACACTGGTGAGAAATAGTGTATTGTGAGTTTCGAGATCGACGGGGTTCGCGTCAAAGGGTACTTGCAGCGAGAACACCATTGCCCACTCTAAGCTCTGCCTTGCCTTGGGACACGTCCACGGAGGCTGCTGCACGTAACGCAAGCGAGGCGAAGATGGGCCATAGTACGACCCGTGCCGTCCGCGTCTGGGGCATGACAGCCAAAGCCGCCAAAGTGAAGTAACAAACTAAAGGAGGAAGAACGAGAGATACAAAAACTGGTACATCGATGGGAATTCGCGTCGGTGGAACTCCAAGGAGAGATAGCATACTACCGTGCGTGACGTGTGACATCGGCAATACTAGATGTGACAGATGAAAATGAACGTTTCATTGTTAGTTCTGCGAGACAGGAAACATGCTTCGTCATGGCTCCAGCCATGGGGCCGCATGGTACAGGTACAGCGAAACCATGTCGTTTGATTGAGCTGGATAGTGGAAGAATTGGGCCGATTGACAGGGGAGAGCGCGGTGGTCGATGATCTTAAAGACCAATTAATCTTCTGAAGGGTTCTCACACAATCAGATGTTGAGCAGGACACGACAAGGTATGTGCCAGTGAGTGATACACGGCGAAAACGACATCATACCCCGTGCATGTGTCGATCGCAGTCTTGAATTCAAGCAGGCTTGAACCCAAACACTGTTCTTGATTAAACATACATTTATCCTCCTCCGCAAGGTTTCTCTCTGCGAACACAGTTTGATCAACGGCCGCGTCAACCGTGAATTCCTGAATGCGTAACCCTATCGCCATGGGAAGGTTCTGAAATCAAAACGGAAGCGCGTACGAAACCACTTGGCATATCGTTGGCTTAAACGAGACTCTCAACAATCGTTACCGTCAATCTGAGAGCCTGTGGTACTGAGTAAGTACAACATTTCTTTACCACTCAAGCATCGCCACCGTACGTATCTTCCGCGGGTAGCTTGTTTTGGTTTATAATTCCAAAAATGCAGAGTGCGTTGTCATCCTCAAAGACCTGGACCACACATTCGACACGACCATACGGGAGATAGTATCATAAAAACAATAGTCACGTACTACCTAGGACAGCGGGCTAGGTATAGCCGGAACCCCCCTGGCAACGAATCCAATTCGACGTTTCCAGTGGGCAGTAGTGCGAACAGCCCGTTCAAATAGGTCCTCGTTAGGGTCCACGACGCGAGAGCGTAGCTTTCTCCGGCTGAGTCCACTCTGGATGCTGTTGAACTGCACGACTACCTCATCCATTTTCGGACGCTTTGCGGGGTCTGCCTGAACCATACTGGCAATCAAGGGTTTTATGAATTCGAATCCTCGTTTTTCCTGGATTATAGTCAAACCTCGAACAGTTGTAAAGCAAGTGAACAACCTTGATAAAATCCATCCTGATGGCATTGCCAATGTAGAAGATGTCCGTAGCAAATGGATCGCAAGGTTCGTTGGAGTTCTGAAATTCGGGAACCTCTTTGTCACCACCCCATATCGGTATTTCCTTGGGATTAGCATCGGAAGGATCGTAGCGTCGAGAAATCCCGAAGTCGATGAAATAGTATTTCGGCGGTCGTTGAGTACGCGTAAAGTGTTTGGCATTAGCAGTGTAATCCTTGCTTAGATTTTTGGCTACGGGGTGAAATAAAGCAGGGTAGAGATAGGTAGGATCTAGCATAATATTTTTGTTCATGCAGTCCCTGGCAACATATCAATGCAAGAATATACCAGTAGCTATTTCACGCACCGATGAGCAACGCGATGCTTGTGCATAAACTGGATTCCCTGGCGGAACTTCAAGATATAATCGTCTACAATCATGAGATCACAGTACCTCGAACAGTTGGCGGAAGCAATCCACCACCTCTCCAATCGTATCAAATCTGGGGTCATTGTAACGCCGAAGAAGAGGCATAACCATGATTATTATTTCATCCTCAGTGTCTAGCGTAAAGACCTCATAGACAGGAACGCAGTGGTTCTCGGGATTCGAGGCGACGACTTCTGAGGAAAAATACAAGGCGATATCAGCTTCGTGTGGATGGGTTTCTCGGTGTATACGCTTCAAAGTGACAACTTTCCCATCCGAGGTTCGTGTCGCATCAATAACTGGACTAAACTAGGATAAAATATCGTCAAGCCTCAAGCCTGAGAGGAAAAAATCCGCTGACCTCCATTCTTTCAGCATCTTCACAGTCATACCAATTTTTCTTGGACGTCTTCCAAGAAGGGGCCCATTGAGGAGAATAACGAGGGCGCAGAAGATATCCATGGTCGCTCAGTGTCTTGTAGCGATCACGCCACCAAAGCTCCCTAGGATCTAGTTCTTCTGGTGGGATATGGTCAGTTGTACCCCATATCTCAAGCTTTCTTTGGGTGATCTGAGCGTTTACCTCTGCCATCCGCGACATGGCTGGTGTGCGGGAGCACTAGTTTTCAGCAAGTGAGCGTCAGCAGGACGGAAACCTCATGTTAAAACATACACAAACAAGGAACCACACATATCCGTAATTTGGTGTTCGCGGTGTTTGAATCGGGGATACGCGCTGCGTGAACGGTATCTACGACATAAATGGAATAAACCCGATACGTATCTCGGGCAAGTTTCAAGAGTTGCGTGCCCTCATTCCCCAAGGTTTTGGCTTCGCAAAGCATTATATATTTAATTGACTGCATATTTTTTCTTCCTACGTCCGGTACATTGATCATCTGTGGCCTGTTTACTGCGCTGACTCCCACCCGCCAAGTACGGTTCAGATAATGATTCATAAAGGTTACTCCAAGATGGTAATTATTCAATCCCTTCCATTTATAATCCTGATCTAAACAGGCCCTAACTCGCTACCTCCACTCCCTCAAACGTCTTTGATTGATGAGCTCTCCGGTCCCCGCAACCGCAATCCTCCCCATAGATCTTGGCGCTGCTGCCGCATATGACCAGAATATTTTTCCTCTAGCATACTATGAGGCCGACGGCAATTTTGACAAGGGCGTTATTCTCATTAGCGCAACACTAGAGGAGATGGCCAGGATTAGAGACCTGGGCGTTGATCTCAACGGAAACGCAGACTTCATTTTTGACACAAGGCGTGGGCTCGAAGCGTTGGTGCTCACGATCATTTGTGGTCTACAGACACTGACCCGTCAATTCATAGGCTGGAGAGGCAAAAGGCAAAATTGCAGAACAAGACACTCAACCCATTCAAGGCGTTGATGAATTATAGGGCTGCCCGCTTGTTTCACGCAGCGGCGACAAAAATGTTTCTCGAAACCAGGGTCGGATTGGCTAATTACTGTACATTGTGTCTACTGAAAAAGGTCCTGTTTAGCGTACCTCTGAGAGAATCCACAGAGACGCATGGCCTACGCGAGTGGTCCAGAATACTCAAGTGCGAATGGTTGATGGTCAGTTACAAACCTGTTGTCTGGACTGCCCTTTCAACGTACATTCTTTGGCATCTCTTAGGAAACCATCTACCGCCAGGGGCAGTGATCATGGGCATCGCAGTCAACCTGCCTGATGGATACAACGAAGCTGCAAGACAAACTATCAACGGTGCTACAGAGACGATAGCCACTTCAAACCCTTTCCAGGATGATCCTCATATTGCACAACGACATGAAGGTCCGGAAGTTGATTATAGTCTGGCTTGCCACTTAATACCCCTGATGGGACCCGATAGATGAATATTCAATCAATCCCATTGAGAGTGTTCTCAGTCTAGATGTGGGTGGGTCTGGAGTCGTAGGAGTGAACAGAACATCTGTTGCCTCCAGCGATCTGCAGCGTTCCTGTCCTACAGGTCCCATTCAAAACCACTACCATATTTATAATTCCATAGTGGCAACGAACTCTAATCTCACAGCGCCTGCTGTCAGCCAAGGCTCGCATCTCGGTGGTTGTTAGTATCCACCTCTTTCAAACAAAATAACACTGACACCTCCGTAGCATCTGTCACCCAGCAGATTTCACCATAATGCTATCTTATATACTTACACCATACGTTAGATGTAACACCATGATATAGCCATAGTGTACTGTAGGATTTGGGTTATCGCATTTTCTACCTGTACACCAAAACATGAAGTTTCGGGACATACCTTGAGGTGAACCCAGAAATGGGCAGCTGGAGTCACATCCCAAGAGTGCATCAAAGCTTGGTATTGGATACGATATGCAGTGCTTGTTCGAGAAGGCTGACACCCTATGCTCTTTCTTGAACAATGGGCTCATGCAACGAAGGATTCTATCTCTAAAAAAGGCGATGAACACGAAATTTGCAGTGCGTGACGCGCGATATGGATTAGGCTAACTTGCTCTTGCCACTTGTGTTCGCTGATGAGCCGCCGTTCTTATCGTCACCTTCAAACCAAGTTGACGGATAGACATCACCTTGCGACGTTGCGCTCAACACTGATCTGATATATTAGAACAGTTACATACAGAGGCCGCAGAGTCCCTCGTCGCGCTTCGTTTGGAAATGCGGCTCTGAGTGTTTCAAGCTGGTAATTTGGAGTACACACCTGACACACATGTCGGGGGCACGCACGAGAGCGTCCCAGTGTCGTAGAGTTTTGAGTCACCGCTGTGTCAGGTCCTCGGCTAACGTTCCATATCAACTTAAAAAGACGCGCATAAATGAAAGACGGACGTAGAGATCGCGGGGTTAGATAGTTGGTCCGACAACAATCAGCGCTACTGACACATTTACTGTGGGAAGTTATGTAAGTACATACCGATGGGCCGGAGCTCTAGCTTGAGCAGTATGATACCTATGGGCACTAGGAAGGTGCAGTGATTTTTCTGGTTTTTTTTTGAGGCGGACCTTCGGTGAACAAGTATGTTTTCGACACAAGCGCCTGTGCCACGGTGTAAACACGACCCCTGCCCAGTACACTCAAATTGGCACACACGGCCACTCGGGACCGTTGGCTGGCGTACTTAAGACTTGAAGCTCGACAGATTGACGCCATCTCACTCCACAACGCAGCATCTGCAACATGCAGATCAAGTTGCCAATCGGATCTCGAAAGCAGCGGCAGCACCAATATTATCAAGACCCAGCTACAATATGCTCTCCAATCGATCGTGGGCTACAGAGTATCAC
>JBBPUC010000500.1:0-17815 GCA_038094375.1 Tubosaeta aff. heterosetosa
AATCGCCGAGTTGAAGGCTGACATCACCGACATTGCGCGCGAGTGACATGCCCGACTTGTGACAAACGTGACAGTACCTATCGGGTGATTTCGGAATTCTGCAACTTTTGTGATGTAGTTGATAATCGATGTAATTGGATCCGAGCACATACTAGTGTCACTGCACCTGAACTCATCCGCCCCCTGGAGGTGGTGCAGACATGGGTCAACTGGATGAGTACTCAAACTTCAAGGCCGCGACCGTGGTCTCGGTTCGTTGTCTTCAACGTATAACCGTATGTATGCATTCTCATGCGTGCTATAGTTCTGCACTGTCCTTGTTCCACTCGCAGCATCACAGCCGAAGCCTAGACCCTGCCTGCACAGCACTGCTACTTTATGGTGAGCTGACCTGCAGCAGCCAGCTGTTGAAATGCAGTCGGGATGAACAACTACCCTTACTGTGAGACTGGCTCGTCTGACATCATCATGATTATATAAAGCCAGGCGTAGCCTGCCAATGTTGCGCCCTTGTGGCATAGGAAAACCCTAGGCCCCATCAGGACCCCCACCTTCTCCCCTCGACAATGGGAGGAAGCCACTCTAGCCAGCGTGAACCCGATTGGGGCGCCATCGAGCGAGCCAAACAAGGATGTCGGGAGGCCGAGGAACAACTACGCAGGGCGGAAGAGGCTGCCCACCAGGCTCGGGAAGCCGCCGAACGAGCGACGCGCGAGGCCGAGGAACAACTACGCAGGGCAGAAGAGGCTGCCCGCCAGGGATGTCGGGAGGCCGAGGAACAACTACGCAGGGCAGAAGAGGCTGCCCACCAGGCTCGGGAAGCCGCCGAACGAGCGGCGCGCGAGGCCAAGGAACAACTACGCAGGGCAGAAGAGGCTACCCACCAGGGATGTCGGGAGGCCGAGGAACAACTACGCAGGGCAGAAGAGGCTGCCCATCAGGCTCGGGAAGCCGCCGAACGAGCGGCACGCGAGGCCGAGGAATGGAGGCGGAGAGTACATGTGCGGTCCGGTGCAGAAAGGGTTACTCAGGCCGCTCAAGAGGCCGAGCGTATTCATCGAGAGATGGAGGCCATGGTCTATGCCGCTCGAGTCGCTCAAGACGAAGCAGAGGCGTGGGCCCATGCGGAACGTGAGCGCTACGAGAGGATGAGGAGAGAGTTGGAAGAGGGGCGGTGGTGTGCCTGAATTGCTGGGGAGATGCACGGCGTCAAAGGAGGAAGAGTCAGGCGAGAGCAGGCTGCTGCCAAGGAGGCAGCTCATAGAGAGGAGCGGGAAGACGTGGCGAGGCAACCCAAGCAAGACATTAATCATACCTGCGTTGATAAAAACCATATTTCAACTTCAATTGGTGAAATATGTACATCTCTCACATGCACACGTCACACACAATGAACTCGTCTTCAATGTATAACCGTACGTATGCGTTCTCACTATAGTTCCGCGCTGTCCTTGTTCCTCACAAGATTCTTCGCATCATCACAGCCGAAGCCTAAAGGTGCAGTGACCCTGATTGAACAGTTGGTACATTTTACTGTCTCTTGGCGTCTTGCTCATGCATCAGCCTCCGATGGAGCGTGGCCATCACAGACAGCCTGCATCCAGCCCTCAAGGCCTATCGCAAGTCTTCTTTTTTTCCGCATATTGTATCCACATCCCAAACAGAGCTCGATCACTCACAGGTCAACTCACATTTGACTATCTCCCGTAGCCAGCATCGCGTCCATATTACAAGTCAAAACATCGCAAGTCGATAAGTGGCGCATCGACGGTGAGCCGAGATGTGATACCCCTCCTATGGAGTCATCCGAGTCGTTCTCCTCTCTAGCAAACTCCTAAGCCACGCATGACCTCCTTGTGTAAAAGTCCTCCGTGTGCAAATTTGAGCGGGCGCAACGGGAAGGACTCAAGAAGCAGCTGTTTGCGTGACAAGCAGGACTCGCAAGTGTGATCGAAGCCATCCCGTAAGCCGCAGCAGGTAATTCAAAACGAGCAGGAAATCCACGTAGAGAATACTCTTTAAAGGTAGAAGACGGTGATCATCGAGAGATTCGAGAGTAGGTGAGTGGAACACCTCAGCGCGGTCCGCAATACACAGTAACCCCAAAGTATCTAGTTAACTCACCATGAGTGGCGAAAATTTCGAGCACACCCAATTTCTTGCTACCACCACCGGAATCCTACGTGACCCGCTCGTTCTATAGAGTTACAAGCACTTAATTCAGGTGGCCCAGAGAGCTCCGCCATGCCTCTGACGCGCTGTATCATGTACGACCATTAGCATCATCTACTACGCTACCTTTTATCTCTCATACCCATCCTACCGCCGACCTTGCATCCTCTCCTTGTCAGAAATTTCCCTCACGAACGTCAATCCCAAGTCACACAAGTAGCATATATATCGAATCCGCTACGGGGGCCCTTTAAATAGATGTGTGTATGGTCCTCGATTACGGTGTGTGGGACTCGGCTGAATGTTATCGCAGGTGGAGATTTAAGTGGAGTTGGAAGAACTCGAACGAGATAACTCATGGAAGAACGATGACATGTTCGAATTCAATCCGTTTGACGTTGTCTTCTTTTTCTCCGCTTGACTCTCCTCGACCATCCCCAGAGTCAGGCAAGGCAGCTTGTCGAGACGCTCCTTGATCTGGAGGTACCCACCGTGACGCGTGCCACTGCGGCGAGTTACACTGCCTCCTTTGTCACAATTTATCAATCGCGAAGGCACGCGCAGGCTGGTGGCTGTTTTGTGCACGTTTTTACAGAACCATTTGGACGCATTCGGTAGCATCTTGCAGGCGGGCGAGGAACCTCCGACCATAGCGTACCATAGGGTGTTCTATGTGATCGCGCGAGCTGCGTTTCTCATCTTTCGCTTCCAGTAGCGGGACAATGAAGAGAAGTTGAATGGGGCGGAGGTGCAAAAGAAGTGGATGGGTGAGATGGTACAGCGCGTGATCACCTCGCCGTTGAATCCACTCAAGGTCTTTGCATGCCCGGTGTCGTGTTCCGAGCCTCACGTACCTGCTTAGGTGTGTTCGTCCAACGTCGCGGTGCAGTTTGCGCGCATCGCGCAGGCGACCGACTTTGTATAGTGCCATTCCATCATCAATGCCAACAAGCGATCAGAGTATAATCCCAGTCCGGGGTCGCTCCCGCTGTTGGCGCGCCTAAGTAAGGAGGGGCTTGGGCTGCACACGTTCTTTCCCTTTGATCCGTACAAGCTCCCACGCTCGAGTTCGTATATCCAAGGGATGTATCGTGAGTGGTCGTCTGTCGCGATCAGGAGGGACGAGGATAGCGATGAGGAAGATGATGAAGAGAATGGGCTTGGCGATGGTGAACCCGACATCGCTAGCGTGCAGTCATTTAGCAAAGTCGGCGTCTCGACCTCAGTGGCTCCGGTGGACTGCAAATACCTATAATGTCACCAGTGGGTAGCCCAAAGGGTTGAATAATTTGGAGCAACGGCGAACAAGAAACACTAACCCAACAAGGCGCTCTGCCGAGAGCAGGTCCACGATAGCTCGCATAGAATTGGCGCACCACGGACAAATGTCTTTTGCTTCGGTTTCCGTAATCAATTTCTCTACAAGGAAACCTACGAACCTTAGAAAATGCTTATCTAACTTGTTTGTTCAATGTTTTGTTCCGAAACCCGATCCGTGGATTGCTGAGGCGGTACGGCGTGGCAGTGGGTGGGCTTCCTTATGCGGTGTTGACTCCTAATCTAGGGCCTCAATGACTTGCGAAGCTGTACACCGGTGACTGACAATGTTCTGGCTGCAGTGTCGTGCTTTTCTTCTACTTGGAACACGCTGACGTCGACTGTGGGGAACCAGTGGCATGGCCATTGCCTCGTAAACGTCTATAAGGACATGGCCATGAACGCAGTCCTTCACTCATTTCTCCAAGTGCTCCATTTCGTCTCACCCAAACAACCATTCATTCTCCCTCGTCAACAGAATTAATAATATGTTCATTCACCAGACAGATATCCCCAATCCATCCAACAGCGGTTCCGCCTTCTTACCCTTGATGTCAATCGACAAGCCGTCTCACTTCTCGCTCGATTTGTCTGGTGTTTTAGCTGGTTTGTTTGGCGGGGATGACGCCATCTCCGCTATGGCTACCGTACATGCCTACGGCAACAGACGTTGGCTCGGATGGTACAACACCCCTGGGTCCTTTCAAATCTTCAAACGACTGGGTTTCTTCATGAAATCCACATCTGAGACGCAGCTTGTCTCGCAGAATGTCCACACGAACCCCGCCAGGCTCTTCAACTTGGACGCTTGCAAGGGCCCAAAGTTTTGCGCTGCTCACTCGGGCACAGTCATGGAGGAGACAGGTTATTTGGCATCGCTGTTCATGCAGGAATGTACCGCCTGGGATTCAGAGGGAAGAGTGATCCCGGGAAGGAGGACGCAACCCGTCAGCATTACCATCGCTGATCTTGGACGAGCCCCCGCCCCCGAAATACGCCCCGCACGCAGCGGCACCTCCACCGCTTTCTTTGCCGGTATTCCTGTTGCAGTTAGCGTTGGCACGTGTGCACTGTCCGCTGCCTATGAGGACTGGTTTGCGTCATTATTGATCCTCGTGGGCATCGTGGCAAGCGGTGTATTCTGCCTCGTTCTCGGCTCGGCAGACTTTGTGTTCACCCATCCTGTACCCGCCAAGGGGTCTCCCGCTGGAGACGGCATACTCGGCTCAGACAAGGACATGATCCTCTTGAAAGGGGAGGAGAGCGCCGTCAATGCGATTACACGTGGAACGTTCTCCCTGCGCTTCTCGAGCAAGGCCCACCACAATCTCATCCGATGGTGTTCATTCCTGTTCCTCATCCAATGCGTCACACAGCTCCTCCTCATCCCGCAAGCGTCACTATTCGGCCAAATCATGTTCCTGATCTCTCTCGGGGTCTCTGCACTGTACAATGCACGCCTTTCCTCTGTAGAAAAAGAGAAGATCCATCGGAAGTTTCTGTTTGAGCGTATATTCGAGAACCCGCGATTGACCAAATACACGTTGGGCACGCGCACGTCCGCGGTGGTGTTTATACTCCTCGTCTTGCAGCCGCAAGACCCAAGCGGACTTTTGAACGGGTTGTTACCCAACGATACAAAGGTGTGGAAGGTGTGGAAGGAAACGCTACTGGAGTGGCTGCGTCACCCCAACGACCAGTCGTTCCAGCTCGGGGCCAAGTCTGGACACCTGGACCAGTTCACCCAACAAGAGAAGGATTTGCTGGCGCTGCTTTATGAAGATGCGCGAGCGGCATGCAATGGGTACAGGGATTATCTCCAGGCTGATTCACTGTGATTCGATTACGTTTTGTTTTTCCTATGTTTCCCGTCTCCGAACTTGCCATGTAGCACCACTCATCAACTATTTTTATGTAGTATGTACGCCTCGTGTATCTGCTAGTATACAGATTTTAAGCAAGGAACAATTTTATGTTTCTCATAGATGTTCTGCAAACGTCGGTGATTTACAGGTGGCTGGTGCGTCGAGGATCCTTGTTCTGGCAGGTCCGATGAAAAAGTTATGTTACACATTTAGCGCTGGTACGACCCTGGAGTCGGGTGTCGTCCTGTTAAGTCTATCTGCATTTTCTACCAATTCAACGGAAATCACAGTGATCATCGCGCTCATAAATATTTGCACCGTGATCAAGCAAATATACCTTCAAGTGTCTCGAGTGGAAGGTGAAAAACGGATGAAGGTGCTGTCTCTTGCTCACAAATTCTCACGGTTGCAGACTCGCTATTCATCGGCATCGGTAACTACAGCTCTGCTTGGTTATATCTACCTGTGACTCGTTAGTAACCCTGGAAGCGGACGAGTCCAAGGACCTTTACTTGTGGTTAACCTCTAGATCGTGATATATAAAATTTCAAGCAACTCACCGAACTCGATTCCGGCCTCTCGGAGATTCTATTCTGTTGCTCCAGAATCAATTCTCGAGCGAACCAAAACCTCTTCTGGTTTGGTGCTAACTCGCCTCGAGTACGCTTCGTGGAGCAGGTCGTTGAGTAACTCCACTTCGTCGACCGCTCTCTTGGGCGTCTTGTTCGACACGACGGTCCGCATCGCGGTGTTGGAGACGATGTAAACATGCTGATCCGGGAGGTCGGCATCTTTCAGGTTAGTCAGGACACTCCTCCTCGTCATTTCGATGAACTGCTTCCGTGCAGCTTTGTATAGCTTGTCACGACCTTTGTCCTCTCCCTCGCTATCATATCCCATCTCCTTCATGATGTTGAGAATATGCTGATCCGCTTTAGATCGAACGATGTATGTCGGAATGTTGAATCGCCTCGCGTTTGTCAGGATGGCAATATCCGTCATCGTGAACCGATTATCGAAGAGGACGATGATGCAGTCGAAAACATAGAGTCCCTGGTCGTTGAAGTATTGCCAGTCACGACATTTGAATGTCCCCGCGCCAGGTACGTCATACCACACGAATGGGTGGTCTGGGTTCGTGTCTGGGTATCTGTTCATTTCAAGCGTGGTTTCCGTAACTCCTACGGCTGCTGCACCCTCATCTTGACCGCGTAAACCACGGAACGCGTTCACGAGGGAAGACTTTCCACTACCAGAGATGCCGGCGATAGCGAAATGGAAACAGTCATCGCTATACTGAATGCGCTGCTTAGCGGCAGCGACTTCTGCGGGGGAAGGGATCACGACGGGCTGGATACCCTCCTTCAAGCGTCTCTCAGCCTCGTCCTTTGCTTCGACGGCCTTCCGGGTCTCTTCTTTGGCCGTCCTGGCCGTCTTTTCAGCCAGTGCCTTTGTGGCCTCAGCCTCACGACGTTGTCCATCGGCAACCCTCTGTGCCTTCTCTGCCTCTTCCTTCGCAGCCACCATGGACCCCTCCGCTTCTTCTCGCATCTTCCGAGCGCGTTCGCGCTCCTCTTGGGCCTCGCGCGCAAGTACCCCCCTGGCGGGGGGCACGTCAGCGAGCTCCTGGGTACGCCTCGTGGCCCTCACGACCTCCTCCATCTGCGCCCTCAACTGTGCGACCTCCTTTGCAGCCCGTGCGGCAGTCCGATCGGCCTCTTGCTGCCGCAACAGGGCTTGCTGGCGGTCCCGATCCGCCTGCCGTTCCATTCGTTCGACGCATTCTTGGGCCTTTCTTGCGGCATCTTCTGCTCGCCTCCGGGCTGCCTCTGCTTCTTGGAGCGCTCGGATGTTGGCGAGAGTGGGGTTCTCTACGTCGGGGCGACGAAAGAGAAGGGAAATGGCAAATGTAGCCAAGTAAAACGTGGCAGGTACTAGGACGTTGCCCATCTTGGGATGGTATGCTTTTCGTGAATGCTTGAAGTAATGGGCAGATGGAAACGACGTGTACGACCCAGTGGATGGTGGAGAGACGGGCGGACGACGGCGTGTACACGGCGTGAGTGCAAGATAAAAGGTGCTAGGTTAGATCCAGGAAAGATCAGTTTGTAGGACTCCGACCGCGCCATGCGTGCAAGAGGGTTCTGATCGGAATTACACCTGTCTCGAGAAAAAGAAGGTGACCTCGTGTTTTGTCTTTTGAGCACGAAGGTGCCACCTTCGAGAGCGTCAGATACGACTGGATCTACACCATGACTTGCAGAGTACTATCAATAATCTTCTCCGACATGTACACGACGGAGAGGGCTCGAACACCAGAACAAGAACCGCATTCTCGACAGGTCCAATGACAAAAAATCGGGAGACCGCCCATCGATCCTGCAAACCAACGCCTGACGCCCTCACTACACTGCGGGCTTAGCTCTTCGCCGTGCATAAGCCTCATTGGCCAGGTCGTTGAGCAATTCCAACTCGTCAATACTCTTCTTCGGCGTCTTGTTGGACACGAAACTCAACAGCGTGCTGCTGGAGACGATGTACACGCGTTGGTTCGGGAGGTTCGCGTCTTCTAAATTGTCCTGGACGCTCTTCCTCGTCATGTCGACAAAGTGCTTCCGCGCGGTCTTGTACAGCGTGTTACGGCGTTGG
This sequence comes from Tubosaeta aff. heterosetosa, assembly GCA_038094375.1. Classification (NCBI taxonomy): domain Eukaryota; kingdom Fungi; phylum Basidiomycota; class Agaricomycetes; order Boletales; family Boletaceae; genus Tubosaeta; species Tubosaeta aff. heterosetosa. Next base: position 8,004 of record JBBPUC010000500.1, read on the forward strand.
ATATCTTCATCTTCGTCTCCCTCGCTATCGTACCCCATGTCCATCATCAGGTTCCGAATGTGTTGGTCGGCTTTGGATCGGACGATGTAGGTTGGGAGTTTGAACCGTCGGGCGTTGCTCAGAATCGCGAGATCCGTGGATGTAAAGCGGGCGTCGAACAGCACGATGATGCAGTCAAAGACATAAAGGCCTTGGTCGTTGAAATACTGCCAATCGTTGCATTTGAACGTACCCGCACCGGGGACGTCGTACCACACATACGGGTTGTCCGGGTTCGCGTCGTGGTATCGGGTCGTCTGGAGCGTCGTCTCCGTGACTCCTACGGCGGCGGCACCTATATCGCGGCTGCGCAGGCCACGAAATGCGTTCACAAGAGAGGACTTGCCGCTACCAGAAATACCTGCGATTGCAAAGTGGAAACAATCCTCCCTGTAGTGAACGCGCTTCTTGGCCGCGGCGACTTCCTCGGGGGATGGGGTGACAACAGGCCGAATACCTTCCTTCAAACGCCTTTCGGCATCCTGCCGAGCCTCGTTGGCCTTGCGCGTCTCCTCTGCTGCTGTGCGCTTCATATCCTCGGCAAGCGCTCTCGCGGCCTCGGCCTCACGGCGCTGTTCATCCGCGGCCCGCTGCGCCTTTTCTGCCTCTTCCTTTGTGGCTTCCATCGCCTTCTGCGCGTCATCGCGCATCTGCTGTGCGCGCTCCCGTTCCTGCTGCGCCTCCCGTGCCAATTTCTCTGCGTCTTCCTTCGCGGCCTTTGAAGCGGCCTCGGTGAGCTCCTGAGCACGTCTCATAGCGTTGGCAGCCTCCTCCATCTGCACCTTCATCTGCGCCATCTCCTCCGCCGCCCTTTCTGCCGCCTCATCAGCCGTTTTCTGGCGCTGCAGAGCCTCCTCGCGGTCCTCATCAGCTTTCTGCTGGATCTGTTTAGCAAGGTCCTGCGCGGCCTTGGCTGAATCCTCGGCTGCCTTTTGTGCGCGTTCAGCATTCTGACGCGCCTCTATCTCGCGAAGAGTGGGGTTCTCTCCTTCTGGACGCCAGCCGAACCACCTTGCTATCGTTTGGCCCATGATGGAGTCGTCGAGTAGACAGATAGGGGTTTTGTGATGAGATCAATACCTGGTAGTAGAAAGAGTTGTCGCCGCTTCGTGGATGGGCCGAGTGTATTTAACAGACCCTAAGCCCAGTCACGGCGAGGCGTCGGCGTGGATTCGAAGCTATAGTTGTTGGTGTGCATACCCTGGACCCGGGAAGGTCCTCGAGGCGCACGCCGCGTGCTCTATCAACAACGGGGTCTTGGAATCTGATCGGAAATATTGTGGAGTTGCGCTGAAGCGCGCCACGCCGCTGAGTCGGAACGGATCCACCCAACATCGTTCGACGGGAATGAATCGTGCGTGGTTGTGGCTGGTTCTAATTCTGCGTCAATAACACAGGATGTCTAGTGTTCCAGACCCGAAGAAATCTGATTCTGTCTGGAGTTCCTGTGGAAACTTTAAACTGGACAACGTTTAGGTGTCGAAAGCCAAGTTGGGTAGATGACGTTGGGGCGAACCGTACAGGAAGTTGCTGTGCATAGAGAAGCCTAGGCCACTCCATATGGGCCTCCGGAATGTATCAGATAAGTGATTTCGTCGTCCTGTGTGAAAGCGGCGGCGGCATGGCGGTGATACCCCCATGGGGCTAGGTCTCCAAGGTTTCAAATCTTGCTTTGGGCGGGGGAGGCTTTCTACCATATACATACTGTACAGCCCTGCACAAGTCACATCTGAACCTCATTTCCCGCTTCTCGACTGGGCTTTTATAGATGCGCGGGTATCTTGGGGCCCAGAGCGGAAGCAAGCCACTGTAGGATTACCTCAGTCACCGTCTGCGACGCCTCTACCATGATCCAATGCCCGGCATCGGGAATTGACACGACTTTGAGTTGGTCTGTGAATTTTCCCATGTTTTCGACGGCCACCGGGGGACAGGTTGAGTCCGATGTCCCGTATAGAAACAGGACGGGAAGATCAGCAGGAAGATTCGAGGGTAGGGCACCATCTACAGAAGTATATCGGTCAATCCAAGAGCATGGATGGGACTACTTATCGACCTTTTTCTTCTTGAAAGCGAAACTCGGTTGTACGATAGTATGATAGCGGTCCGACCACGCCCCTTTGGTAGCGCGAAACGTAGTAATCGATTTCCTAGGATCTTGAGCGACAGAATGCGTGCTCGCAACAAGGAAAGCTACCTCGTCGTTCAAAAGACATCTGCCGGTGCCCGTCCCACCGAGTAAATTGCTTCGCAGTTCTCCGGGACGTACAATCGAAGAATTCCTACTAAACAACATACGGAAGAACAACGGCAACTGAACAAAGGTGAGTTACTTGGAAACTTTACGGAAGTTCTTCCTTACGTGGGCCTCGATCTCTGCCGTGGATTGCTCAGAAGCAAAGTAGAGTTGGTAACCGTACGACGGATATTTTTCTACGACTTCTTGCAGAGGCACGTAATCGATACGGGGAGGGGTATACGGCAAGGACAACCTACGTAACGAGTTCAACGATCGAAACCATGTTGGAATGATAAACGTACAGCGCTAGGGCGAGCAGTCTATTGGGGTGCCAGAGTGCGAACCTACCGGCGATGTGCGAACCCCAATCATGGCCGATGACAACCTGCGCACCGATTAATGGCGAGAAAGCGGTGTCAGGAACTGGGACTGACGGCCTTTTGGATTCCCAGGTGATCGAGAAGTGCGGCGAGGTCGTCGCAGAGTGGTTTCATGGTATAGGCGGACGCCTCGAGGGGCATATCTGTTTTTCCGTAGCCCAACATATCTGGCGCTATGACGCGGTATCCCTGTGCGACCCAAGGCAAGATCTGGTTTCTCCAGCCAAACGACAGGTCTGGGAAGCCATGGATACATAAGAGGGTTGTTCCGCACTCGGCGGTCTGACTCGGTTTCTGATCTACATAGTAGTACGTCCGCTTATACGCCTGGAAGTAATGGTCTGAGTCTGGTTGCATGGGGCAGTGCCACGATCGGTGCCGCGGTGGGTTCAAGGGGGCACGGCAAATTCCGCAGTCTCTCTTTGTCACCGTCCTCCACACTACCGTCCGCATCCTGGTCGAGCCACTTTCTTGCCAGCTTTCCCTTATCCACCATCGAGATCATCATTCCTATTACATTCCACATTTTTCGCGATTTTTAGCCGCTTTTTTCACCGCTGGATCTGAACTGCTCATATCACAGGTAGAGGCTTGCACCTGCTTTACGTCCATATCACTTACTTTCGCTTGTCTTTATAGCCCTCGCCATGCCCACCGCCACTTCTAACCACCGCGCAGTTGGCCGGACAGCATCACACCCTTTGCCGCCGCCCAGGAAAACCCGCACCGTCAGACGCAGGGGCAAGGGCAGAAACGATTTCGGCAGCGACGACGAGTTCGTGCGTGAAGTCGCGACGGATTCTGAGTCCGATGACGACAATTCCTCCGCCGAGTCAGCTACGGATTCCGACACCGAACCCGTCTCCGAAGACATTCCCTCTCGTATCCTCACCCCAAACACCACCCAGAGCTCCGCAGACGTTCCATCGCTCAACGGCTCAACGTCCAAACCGACCAAAGGTGGGGACGCCCGTCCTGCTCCATTTTTTGGCGACACCGGGAACTGGTCCGAGATGGTCGCCGAAGAGAATGCACACGGCCCCGCTGAACTGCCTGTCGTCGAGTTTGCTGATTTCACGGGCTCTTCGATCGATCAGCGACCCAAACCTCCTCCCCATCGAAAACCCTCAAAGCAGTCGAAGCGCCCACCAGTCAAACGAGCCGCGTCAGCGCCTAGCGTTGATCGTCCTGTGCATTCACCGCTCTTGTCGGAGTTGCCAGACGATTCCCAAGTCGAACCTGTATCTGACCACCCCATTCCCTCTTCATCTAGGCAATCGTCTCGAAGTGGCTTTAGACGTCCCCCTGGTCAGTCTGCCCGTCAAGCATATCAGCAACGGCTAGACACCGATCCGTCATACGTTCCCACCGTCGGCGAATTTTGGGGCCACGATGACCGCTTACTGGACAAGAACCTCAGAAGTTTGAGTGGGTGGTGGAGAGGTAGATGGCAGGTTCGCGGGCGTGGTGGGTTTGACAGGGGTTTTGTTCGTGGGCGGGGCAGAGGTACCAGCGTTCCCGGTGCAGCCCAAGTTCTAAATGGCCCCCAATCCGAAGACGGCGCTACTCAAGATAATCAACCTACCGAACTGCCCCGCATTGACCAACCTTGGACACATGATGGCTTTGAGGAAATGAAGAAACGAGATGAAAAGAGGCGTGAGGTGGCACAGCAACAGCCGTCAGCAAGACCAAGTCGAGGCGCGGCCCCATTGCGTGGGAGAGGTGGGTTTGTTGCAGGACGTGGGCGCGGCGGAGTAACTCGCGGCGGTGGCGTTGCCTCGAGGTCTACTGCTCCTCTTACTGCCGTCGCCGCCTCTGCAAAGATCTGGTATGCTATGAAACCCGAGTATCCTTGGACAAAACACCTCGAAACAGCTCTTTTCCACGATGGTGGACCCAAACCACGCCCTGGCAGCACCCCAAGCTTTAGGGTCAAGCTACCGAACCTCGAGGCGCAAATTGTTCGCGGGTCAGTGCAGGTTACTAAGCGCCCGAAACCAGTTCCATCTTCAGAGCCAAATAGCCCAGTGGATAGCGAGAAGAATATCGTGGTGCGTTTTCCAAAGCAGACCGCCAAGGAGAAGGCGGTGCGTCGAGAAGCCGCTCCTGCTGCAACTGTCAAGGAACATCGTCTCGAGGACGTCTTTACTGTGAGACCTGAGCTTGTTCCTCCTCGCGCGCCCATTGTCGACATCAAGCTCCCATCTACTTCTGTAACCACCGAAGTTCCTGATATAGCACCAACTGCAGGCCCTTCAACGCAGCCTGCGAAACCGTCGTTCATACCGCCCAGCCCTACCGCGCAAGTGGAGGCTCAACCCATCACCCCTGCTCCCGTAGACGGTGTATTCCACGGTCACCAAGACACTGTTGCTCCTACACTCTTGAAAGTGGATACTCCCCATGCCCCCGAGCCACAGGAGGTTCCTGCGGGCCGGCGAACCCTCCCCCCTGTCCCTCCTCCGCTACAGACCGTCTTCTCCCCTCCACAGTCATCTCCTCCTTATAGTTCACCATATGGTTACGGCTCACCACTGCCACCCGGGATTGCATTCAGTCAACATGGGATGGCGTATGAGATAGCGACGGGACGCCCCGTGTACCTTCCCGCTCCTATCTATACGCCACGTCCTCTCGCACACGGTATGATGACACCGCCAGGGGTATCGTACATGCCTGGGCACATCCACCATCATTCGACTGGCTCTCCAGATTTCTTATCGGCACCCCATACGCCTCCTATCAACGGATTCATTGATCCGAGTACGGGTGGTCCGATGTTCTCGTTCCCTCGGCAGAGCTCTCGAATCGAGATCCGGGCTCCTTCATCACAGCTCGAACCCAAGTCGACCAAGTCGCAGCGACGACCGTCTAACTTGAGAACAAGCGCCGCCGCGTTTGAACCCTCACGGCCGTCGAGCCCTGTCAACGAAACGCAGTTGTCTGCGCCTCGGACAGAGCCCTACCTGCCGCCTAGCTCGTCACAAGTGCCTGGGGATGCTAGCTCCACCTCGGAACAACAGATGGATGCTGCCATGTACAACTACACGGCATACCCACATGCTTATTACTACCCGGAGCAGTACGGGTACTCTCAATACTATGATGCGTCTCATATGCCACGGTATGATATGTATCAAACTGATCCGCAGGCGTCTCAGGCTGCATATTACTGAGAGGACTTTTCCTTTTTGTTTTTGACGAATTGCACGGTGGCTCCCCTGTTGGTTACATTTCCCATTTCCCTTCTGTCCCTGTTTTGGTTCTAGTCTTGGGATACATTCTTCGCTGTCCATTGCTCCCCGTCTCGTGCTTCCGATCCGAACTTGCTAAAGTGACGTTTTGTTCTTACAGACTTGCATTTACGCTGCCATCCATGCATACGTGTTTCCCGTAGTCACCCTCATGCATTTTTTCTCCGTGTGCTCCCCCTTGTCTCGCTACTGGTCATAGTGTGTCACGATTTCTTTTGTTGCGTAGTTCTGTCTTTGTGTGTTCTACAGAGAATTATATAATTGGCCCCTATCAATTGCTTTGTCAGCTGATGACTCCTATGTGGCTGTGACCTTGGTTTGTCAGCGAGGCACATTTGATCGCACGGACCACAGCACCAACGCAGGACCTTTCTTTGTCTCCAACCACCACCTCGCAGTGGTAGCCGCCTTCGTTGAGCATAACCGCTGCAATCACACTCTTGAAAACAAAATCTGCCGTCACAGTTTCGATAGCTAGCCGAGTCAGGACTCACATTCATTACAGTTTGAGCGGGCAAAAACCGCATCATACCACTCGCTCCACAGCCCCCCACACCACCACTTGTCTTTTCTGCACACGTATTCGTCTGTCATGGCGTTTTCGCAACCATTTCCTCTCGCTGCGAACGCGCAAAAAGTCCACCAACCGACATACGGCCCAGATTTGGCCGTACGTCTCATCTGTCCGGAATGCAGAGACCCCAATCCCAACATCGTGGAGGAATTTGGAAGCGGGGATCTAGTGTGTGGGGGGTGCGGCCTCGTGCTGGGTGACCGTATAGTGGACACTAGGAGCGAGTGGAGGGTACGTATCTTTTCCAATTCCCCCCACTCATTGTTGTAGCATCGCATACGACTTTTTTTTTGTTCTGTAGACGTTTGCCAACGATGAAGGAGACGACCCTTCTCGTGTTGGTGCTGCGTCGGACCCTTTGTTGGAGGGTATGGAACAGCTTGATACCGTGATTAGTTTCCGGGACGGAGGGTCCGGTATCGCACGTGAACTGCAGCGTGCGGCCTCGCGTTCGCAAAGCTCGCGATCGGAACGCAACCTCCTTACTGCGTTCCGCGACATCGGCAGCTGGTGCGACCAGTTCTCGCTGCCGAAAACCATTAGCGACATTGCCAAGCAGCTCTACAAACGATCGGACGAAGAAAAACTTCTCCGTGGAAAGCCGCTCGAGGCTGTCATCGCTGCGTGCATCTTTATCGCCTGTCGCCAGGCGCATGTCCCCCGGACGTTTAGAGAGATCTGCAACCTGACGCATGTATCGAAGAAGACGCTCGGGCAGTGTTACAAGGCGCTCGAGCAAGCGTTCAATCTCTCCCCTGGGGCGACTGCGCAGAGCAACAATTCGAATAATCCGTCCACGGGACCGGAGACGCTACTGGTGCGGTATTGTAATCATCTTGATTTGCCGGTCAGCGTGCAGTCTATTTGCTCGGATATCATTATCGCCGCACGTCAGCACGGCATCGCGGACGGGAGGAGTCCAGTGTCGATTGCGGGTGGTGCTATATACTTTACGTGTTTGCTGTTGGACAAGCCCAAGCCGGCACGGGACATTAGTGCAGTGGCAGGGGTCAGTGAGGGGACGATCAAGTTGGTGTACAGGTTGTACTACGCTGAGCGGGAGAAACTGGTCAAGGAAGAGTGGATCAAGGATGGCAAGGCCAAGATGGATAATCTCCCCGCAGAGAAGTAAGTGGAGGTGGATGCTCGTCTGAGTTCCGTACCATGCATCTTGTTTATGTACTTTATGGTATGAACTCCAACACGACAAGGACGTTGACAAAACTACCCGAGTCACCGTTTGCCTCCGCGTTTGCCTTTGTGTCTTGAGGCTGTCTCTCGGCCCAGCGCGACACCACCCTTTCCTTTGCTGGCAGTCCTGATGGCTTTTCGAACGTTAAGCACATCGTCCCCACCTTGCTCTTTTCGAGACCGTTTTGTTTCGCCGTCCAATTTAGAGAGGAGTGCCAGAGAAGCCTCCTTTTCCTTTTCTCCAGACGCTTCAGCGGGATCAAACTAGACCAATTTGAGTGCCAAACCAGACTCGCCATGTACAAACCCACCTTGCGCTTGACGCCACGCATCTTTGGATCTCCCTCGAGCTTCTTGTCAAATTGACCCATGCTAGCAGTGCTGATGCGCGTCGACGCGAGCGTGCGCTCAATGTCCGTTTTCCGTTGCGCACGCTCAGTCTGCGCACCCTGCCCGCGTGCGAGATTTTGCAGCCGCTGCCGCTCGTTTTTAGCGACGCGCGCTTGACGCGCCGTCCTAGCCTGTTGCACCGGATCGAACGCGACCGCTGCGCACGGGGTGAGTCCCCCATAAAAACAAACGGCAACGAAGCGCACACACCGGCGTCCGCTTTGACCTCGTGTATCCACTGCGCCTCTGTCTCCTTGTTCTTGCCGTCCCGGCCCCACCGGTTGACCCACGTCTGGCGTTCTTCGTCCCAGACCGCCTTGGAGCGGCGCGTTTTTTGGATGCCTTTGGCGGCGGCGAAGCGTTCCCATTTCGTGGGCGGTTTGGGCTGTGGGAGTCGTTTGGCGCGCGGGAGCGCGGTCGAGGGTGGGGGGAGTTGGGCAAGGGGGCCGTCTGGAGAAGGCTGTGTGGGGAGGGCGTAGAGGGCGGCGAGGAGGCCTTGGATACCGTCACGTGCGGTCGATAAGAGGTACTCCTCGAGGTTTGCGCTGTGCACGAGATAAATGCAAATGCAAATGGGAGTCTGATGGGGCACGCACGCGTAGCTTTCGAGGTCGATCGGGTTGGTGTCTGTGACGGTGAGCAAACCAGAGTCGACGTCGAGCGGAGTGTCTTTTTCGACGGCGAGAGATTGGCTTTGGGTAAAAGTGTGAGGAAAGCGTTTTGGATTTGTGATTTTGGCTTACATGTTGGCGTTGTGGGACGCGAGGAGGTGAGATACGTCCATGTCGATGACCTGGCCAAGATCAAGCTGACTTTTCTAGCCTTCCAAAAGAGGAATTGCTAACGCACGGGTCACGGAAAGATCTATTGCAAGGTAATTGCAACCCTTTCGCTTATCTGTCGTCTCTATCTGACGAGAACGACATATTGCGAGCCTGATCCCAACATGCGTTGAAGAAGACCTGGAAACAGTTGCTAAGTTGCTATCAGTGTCTGACCTCACTATCAGCCCAAGAATCATGGCATAATCCATTATGTAGTACCTCATTGGGCCCATGCCCCATATGTTTTCATCATTGGTGCAATGTCACTCTGAACTGTCTAGAACTTTGGACATACCATTTCACCCTATCACTGTGCTGGATAGAAGATTTGCTAGCTGTCAGAAATGTAACTCTGGAACTCCAAAGTTCATGAGGACGAACTCTGGAATTATTTCCTTCACTTTGTCATTTATCCTTTTCGGACTTACTATATCCTTTCATAGTATAGTTGATCGTCATAGAGATCCATCTCTGGGATCATTCCAGCCACTCCTACCTCGTGGTGCTGCACCTTTCATCCTTCCTATTTCAGTATGCCTATTTTTGCCTATCCTACTCTGGAGTGATCCAGAGTTACCCAGAGTTTAGCAAGCATGTGTCTATAGGTATTGTCAAAGTACTAATGGGATAGGTTATGCTAATGGCTATGTCCCGCTTGTCGGAATCTAAGATAGGGGCAGCAATGCCCAACTCAGACTGTGCTACCAAAGTGGAGACACAACTTAATTTACCTAAGATAGGGGCAGCAATGCCCAACTAAGGTAACATGAGTACAAGGACTACAAACTAAGGAAAAAGGCCTCACCTCAGACTGTGCTACCAAAGTGGAGACACAACTGAGGTGAGAGAAAGGAAGTTCGAAGATAAAATACCTATAGACACGTGCTCGCTAAACTCCGGGTAACTCCGGATCACTCC
>JBBPUC010000502.1:0-17801 GCA_038094375.1 Tubosaeta aff. heterosetosa
AAAGCAATTTGGAATGTCATCAACTTCAAGGAAGCGGAAAAGAGGCTGTTGGATGCCACGAAATAGGTGCCAAGATTTCAGACCTGTCGTTTCAAATTATTGGTGTTTTATCACTATCACTCCTCGACGCGCATGTTGCACAATGCGTTGTTTGGAATCGATTGGCTTCTGAACAGCGCATCAAGTGTCACGTGTCATTCATAAGCTGAGCACGGCCCGAAAATAAGTAGGTTGACTTTGCACAGGGAGTGACACCGAGTGTTCCTCAACGATCAAAACAATTCTTTAAGCGACTGGCGCCAGAAGCTGGAGTTACCAATCCGGAGAAATACTTGTCCGAGGAGATAGCCCGGCTATTCACTGCGCAACCAAATTATGTCGGTGCCAAATACTGCCAGGTCCGTCTGAGCCCGGTCATCTCGGCGAGATATCGTCGGCCTCTACTATCTCACGCCCTTTTGAACAGCGAATTAACAGTGTTAACCGGAATGACTCCCGTTGATGCATGGGTAAGACGGCCCCGCCGATGGCTACCATTGGACCGCCTTGATTCAAAGTCGATCTGGCGATATGGGAAATGAAACCTCTCGGTCTTGTGTGAATGGGAAGGTGTCGTAGTGACGTTTCGCGACAAACTATGTTTATCTAAATGAATCGGAACAAAGCAAATCGCCGGTATGTGCCGCCGGATGCTACACCACAACTCTAACATTGTTGTAGGCAGTGTTATTTAATTTCAAGGTTGCATAGCGCGCTGTCATTCGCAGGCATAGTCTGCAGTTCCATAAATGGTTATTCTTGTTCTCAAGTGCCGTCTATGACACGGATCATTACAGAGTGCAAACTAAGCGACTCGGATATGAATGATTAACTGTCTGTTCTTCCTCTTCCCCCCGGGACTCAGATAGTCAGGATAGTGCAATATTGTCATTGTGATACACGACTTTTCAGTAGCCCAACTTACGAATAGATATCGGCTTTCGTGGACCAACGGCAACTATAGTTTCGCGGGCTATCCAGTTGATCCGCCTCCGATTTCCCAGAATGTCCACGCAATCCCGGACAGATGACAGGCACCGCAATCTCGGAGGCAAATTTAATCCTGTCCCTCTTTCCCAATCCATTCCAACGCGTATCATGCCGATGGGAATGAGCGACGCGCTGGGCCGGGGGTGAAACACATTTTGAGGCTACCATTCGTACAATCATGAACGGCAAGGAACAACGCTATTATGTTTCGGAGCAGACGGACCGAAAGTACCAGGAGTGAGACAGAGTTCGCAATCTGCATCCCAAAGGCGATCAAGAATAATTTTGTATAATGAGTGTCTCGCAGGGTGCTCATCCAACCAGATCGCGCAACGTCACAGACCTAAATCCCGGTGGCCTACATACAACAACCCGACGAGTGTGCAAGGGAAAGCGGTACCCTCGGGATCGATGTAAAGATACCGCGCACGAGTCAGGTGGACAAGGGCGAGTGATACCAAAAAGTGAGAGGTCCCCGGTCGGCCGGCAATCTGGCACGGTCCAAGATCATTACCGCCGATTTGATAACGGGGCAAGTTTGACGCCAGCAATCCATTCGAAGAAATATCTGTTCTCCTTCGTGTGATGAGGAGAACATATGGTAAACAAGAGTATGCCCAGGATGAGGTGGCACGTAGGTCAAACATACGGACTTTGTAAAGCCAGGTTGATGCGAGGGCTGCCGTCGGTATTCCTGGGCCCGAGAGATGCCCGATGGGATTACCAAGTCATGATGCGCCAGAGACCATACAAACGGCGACCGGAGTGCACCTTGAGTCGCACGATTGAACCGTTCCATAATTGGTATGGTATCAAACTGTCCCCTTTGGGACGGATCAATTACAGTGCAAGAAATGAGCGCCGATGTTATATCACAAGATCAGTGGGCCATGCATCTGACGCAGACTACAGAACAGGCGGTGTGGAGTCGGTGACGTGTGATCAAAGCAAGGGTGAACAGTGCTACAATTTCCTCTTTTGTATGTGACTGCTATACCCTAGTCACGAATTCTAGACAGTAAACATCACGCCGATGCCATGGCCCTCGAGACAAGGGACAATCTTGAACCGCGATGTTTTCAATGGCCATTTGCGAAACAAGACACATCACCAATGTCACTGCAACGACGCGTACCGACTTACGGTGTCTACGTTAACGGACTCCGTTTTTTACGAACCTATAGCTAATTTGCATAATTTGCGAGACGGTGCCAGCGCGCACTCGTATTGCTGTTACGGCGCGCACGTACCCGCTGTTTTTTGTTCACACGAAACCACTCTGGTCGACTTCAAGTGCTTTGGAATGCCCTCACATGCTGTTGAGACAAACAGATCCGGAGCTTGTACAAATTCGGATCATCGTGGAGGATGGGAAATCTTAACCTTTCCATAGATCTTTGAACGCGATTCGTGATGGAATCTAAGGATACCTCACGCCAGGTTCGAGCACGTATTTGGTTCTGACTCAACCAAGCCAAAGTATATCCGTCAGCAAGTTTGACAATCTCCTCGCCAAGTTAGTATCCCCGGTCGCTCGGTGAACTGCCGGCGGTTCAAACAACATGGTGTCACTGGGTTCTTCTCCACGTGTAATATGTGTCGTGACGCACAAGTACTGCGACAAAGTCGGTGGGCAGTGTCTCCGCAAAATTAATTCGTGTGGTGGCTTCCTTTTGGTAGGCCAGTGATCGGATGCCGCTGGCGTCACATCCCCGCAGTCCGGTTTTGCATAAGAAGGACCGATGGTGGTACGTCTTTCCCCAACAAAACTCCCCTGTGTTTTTGAACTGTCCTAGCTTTCATTTACTCTTATTTCTCGATGATCTTCAATTCTCTCCCAGCCCAGTTCCGTCTCAAGGATCTCTCTGCCATCACCGGCCGTGTATGTGAATTACGAGTGAACCCTCACCAAGCAGAGGCCGATCGTGCTGCTCGGGCTTGGTTCGACAGGTGTGTATACCTGTCCTTTTTTATCCAAGACTCGTGCTCACGATTGCACGCAGCATAAGTTTGTACGATGACTGGAAACGATCCAAGTTTGTAAACTATGGGAAATTCGACCTATTTGCCGCTCTTAGCTTCCCCGACGCCGATGTGAAGCATCTCACTACATGTCTCATCTTCTTTTTTTGGGCCTTCTCTGTGGGTCATTCGTGCGCGTCCTCGTACTCTTGGCTAATGTCGCCGAATCAGACCGATGATTTATCGGATGAGGGTGATCTTCAATCGAGGCCCGAAGTCGTTCGTGCCGGGCATGATATCTCGATGAACGTTGTCGCTAACCCGGAATGCCCCCGCCCAAAATATCGCTACGCTGCCATGTTGCACGAGTGAGTCTTCTTCATACTGTCTGAAGGGCACAATTAAAGAGAGCCCTGCAGCCTTCTGTCTCGCTTTCGTGAAACTTCTACCGCTGGCGCTTATAGACGGTATTTAGTCTCTCACAAGCCTTGATTGACACTCTCCAACTCCCCTCTCAGCTTTATTCGTGCTTTTGTAGATTGGAGTGACTCACAGGTGACACAGTCACGGAATCGGTCTCAAGATCGCATTCCGCCTGTGGATGAGTTTATTCTGATGCGCCGGGCTACCATTGGCGGTGCTATGGTCGAAGGTCTGAACATCTCCCGTACGCGCCGGGTAACCTTAGATATTGACCTGGTTCCATAGCGATAGTGGAATATTCGCTCGATCTAGACCTTCCGGACGAAGTCTTTGAGAACCCCATTATCAAAGCTATGTCCGATGCCACGAATGATCTCATGACTTGGCCCAATGTCTGTACCTTCTGTGTCTGAGACGATCGTCGCTGAATCTTTTTAAACAGGATCTTTGCTCTTTTAATGTGAGATGGCGTCGTCCAGGCCAACTGATTCGCGTGCTAATACACGTGTGATGACAGAAAGAACAATCTGACGGCGATTACCAAAACCTGGTGTTTTGTATCATGCATGAACAGAATGTTGGTCTGCAAGCGGCAATCGACACCCTCACGGAGATGCTCGCTCAGCGGGTTGAGGATTATGTCACGCTGAAGGGAAGCCTACCGTCGTTCGGACAGGACGTGGACCGAGAGCTGGCGAGATACCTGCGCGCGATTGAAAATTTCGTCCAAGGGACAGTGCTGTGGTACTATCTCAGTCCAAGTAAGGTATTCTGTGCTCACATTCATTTTATGGTACTGATGGCCATTGGACAAGGATATTTCCGCGGTGTTGATGTTACTAATCGAGAGAACCTCGTTGTACCTGTGTTCAAACCTGGTGCTTGAGGTTTAGCATGCTCGGCCGAGTATATTTATTAGTTTAGTCGCTATCACACGCCTCCGCGCTCTAGAATTATTATGATATAGATATTCTTGTTGTGATATCAGCTGACTCGTTTTCGAGCATGCACTTTATTTCGGCTGGAATCCTTCGAGAATGGAATTCCGACCAGTGCATTTCCGCTCTCTCAGGACCGACACTGGCAGTCGTGATAAATGGAGAAAGATGGAGATGAACTTTAATATCCAGGCAGACGGACCCCTGGAATTTTCTATCATCATGTGCTGGGAGCAAGCAAACGTCCGAGAGAATCCCGCCAGAGTGCCTTCCATGCCAAGTCAATATAGCCAATCACGCTGACCACTAAATATCTCGAAAGAGAGACACGGGGCATCGATAATAGAACACGTACTAGTTGCCTTGGTGGTCGCCGTAAGAAATATCCTACCTGCCTCGTATCCTCTATCAACACGCTGTGCTCTCTACTGCATCCATTTCACCAACGAGAGAAGCCCCGTGCTGATAGCGATCACACACTGATCACCGAATCCGCCACGCTGTGACAAGACACGTTGTATAGGGCGCGACGTAATCGAAGTCCACACGCAAGGTTGATGACATTTGGATATTTCCTCACTCGACCACGAGGTGATTTGGTCCGACGTTCATCCAGGCTTTTTGGAGCGTTCCATAGGGAGATCGTCTAGATGGATCAATGCGTGTGGCGGTTGGGGATCTGTGCGAATGGGGATCAGCGGACACGGGGATCGATAAGCTTGCTGTAGACGACGGCATCCAACGCCACGATCCGCCCAGTCCTTGACGGTCCATCGACGGCCCGTAGTCGTCGCACCTCCTCGGGCTTAGACTTTGTCTAAACTCAGGCGAGTGTTGACTCCTCTCAGCCGGTGCCGGCTGAACAGGTTCAACCAGGTGCGCGTGATTCGGTCTAGGCCAGCACGTGATTTCAACGGGCATAAATTGGGTTCTGGGTCAGAATGACCTTGCAACGACCCACGACCATCACCCACCAGCATGCCCAACAAGAACAATTATTTCGGCAATGGCTCCGTCGTTGTGTCTTCAGACCCCGACGGGGCCGTGCGTAGGCTCGCCATCACCGCCGACAAGCTTGTGACACAACCCTTTGAAGGCATCGATGTGATTCCAGACGTCGTGGCCTACAGCGCCCGCACCCATGGCGCTCGTGACGCCGTGGGGTGGCGCAACATTGTACGCGTCCACGAGGAGGAAAAGCAGGTCACCAAGACGGTCTCTGGCAAGCAAGTCACCGAGACCAAGAAGTGGAAGTACTTTGAGCTGAGCGATTTCGAGTACATTTCCTATCTCACCGTGCAGGAGCGGATATTGGAACTCGCGAGGGGCCTGTTGCATCACGGCGTTCAAAAAACGGACATTTTCAACATTTATGCGCAGACGAGGTAACGTCGTGGCTCCCTTATTCGGATCGCGTCTAATGAAGTTGCAGCGTGCATTGGCAGCTCATGTCGCACGCTTGTGCAACGATTTCCACCCCTGTTGCGACTGCTTATGACACCCTCGGCGAGGCCGGTCTCACTCACTCCCTCAACGAGCCCAACTGTGTCGGCATCTTCACCAACGCGGAGCTCCTCCCCACATTGGCGCGTGTCATCAAGGAGACCCCGTCCGTGAGACTGGTCGTCTACGACGGCGACGCCCAGTCGACATTGCTCGACCGGATTCACGGCGTGCGCGAGAATATTGTGGTCCTCTCCATTGATGAGCTGCGGACGACCGGCCGAGCACAACCCCTTGACATTTTAGACTCGCGCAAGCCTACCCCCGAGGACGTGGCGCTCATTATGTACACCAGTGGCAGTACGGGCACGCCAAAGGGAGTTGTGCTTACCCATGGCAACGTTGTGGCGTCTATTGCGGGTGTTTACCACTTGCTCGGGCATCACGTGCGCCCGGACGATACGTTCCTCGCATACTTGCCTCTTGCACATATCTTGGAGTACGTGGTCGAGGTGATGATGTATGCGTTTGGAGTCAGGACAGGGTACGGACGTGTCAAGACCTTGACAGATGCATCGGTTCGGAACTGCAAAGGAGACATCGTCGCTTTCCGACCATCGATTCTCGTTGGAGTACCTCAGGTTTGGGAGACGATTCGCAAGGGTATTCTTGCCAAGGTGAACGCGAGCGGAACTTTGAAGAAGAGCGTCTTCAATGGTGCGATCGCAGTCAAGAGGGCCAACGTGCCTTTGCTTGCGGACGTTGCAGACGCAGCTGTATTGAGCGGAGTGCGGGCCGCTACTGGGGGACGCCTCCGTCTTGCAATGAGTGGTGGTGCGGCGTTGAGCAAGGAGACCCAAGAGTTCTTGTCGGTGGCGCTGGTGACGATGCTCCAAGGTCGGTGTTCTGTCTCGTTCGATTGTACAAGGTTGACGAGAAAACACTAGGTTATGGGATGACGGAATCGTGTGCCATGTGTGCAATCTTGCCCCCCGAAATGATGCAGTACGGTTCTGTGGGCCTCCCCGTGCCTTGCATTGAGATCAAGTTGATCGATGTTCCTGAGGCGGGGTACAAGGCAAATGGAAACCTGCCTCAGGGCGAAGTGTGTATTCGGGGTCCCTCAGTAACCAAGGGGTATTACAAGCGCCCCGATTTGAACGAAGACGAGACGATTTTTACAAAGGACGGTTGGTTGAGGACCGGAGATGTGGGTCAGTGGAATCCCGATGGGACTCTGAGCTTGATTGATCGGTAAGCTTGGTTATGCGGTCGAGGGTCACAGATTCGACGTAATCCACAGCATCAAGAACCTCGTCAAGCTTCAAGGCGGCGAGGTAAGCTGACAGATTCTTGATGATCTGCTCTGACAGCGATCTCTTGTAGTATATCGCGTTGGAGCGTCTCGAAGCGACGTACAAGTCATGCAACCTGGTGACCAACATTTGTGTGCACGCTTCTGCCGAGGCCAAGCAGCCGATTGCGATCATCATTCCCCACGAAGTCAACTTGCGCCACATCTTAACACAGCGCCCCTTGCCTGGCGTGGATGCCACTGCGCCGCTTAAGGATTTGTGTCACAACAAGGCGGTGCACGAGTTGGTCCTGAAAGAATGCAACGTATGTGGTAAGAGGAACGACTTCAAGTCAATGGAGATGTTGGAAGCGGTGATCCTGACACCGGACGAGTGGACACCCGAGAGCGGACTTGTGACGGCTGCGCAAAAGGTGCAGCGGAGCAAAGTTGCCAAGCATTTCGAGGAGGAGATCAAGGTGGGTGGTGTCGGTTGTTTGATGGCCTCCGCTGACCCTTGTGGTACAGACGATATACAAGAGCCAGTGAGATGCTTTGTAGTACCATACCCCAATGTCGTGTATGTAGTTGGCACCGTCCAATGGTGATTGTGCTCGGACGCTGTACGAGGCGATGATTGTTACGTAATGATTGTGGTGTTATTGGCGGTGGGCAGGTGCCGAAAGAGCTGCGGCAGCATCCACAGAGTGGCTTGTTAGGGACAACCCTCTCTTTCCTTCTCACCACTTGGACCGTTTTTTTTTCCTTTGCTTGTACGTGGCAGCAGTTGTAGTTTTTGTTTTTCTCTTTCCGTATGTCGTCTCAAAACCCTGTGCGTATCCCTCGCATGAGCTTCCTACACCTGACGCTGACCCGCTTTCGCCCAGATCCGGAGGAAACTCGTCATTGTCGGTGATGGCGAGTCTGCTTTTCTGCTTCTGGTCCCTATGGCTCATATTCGGTGCATTGCGCGTGCGATTCCGGGTATCTAGGTGCGTGTGGCAAGACCTCGCTGCTATGTTCGTTTGCACTGGGCGAGTTCCCAAAGGAATATGTGAGTGTACCTTGTCGTGTGGTGCGGGTTAAGCTGACTCGTTCCTCGCTATTCCAGCAACCGAGTATGTACCCTGCTCGGACCGACGTGCGGTGTATTTAGGATTCCTTGCAGCGATATTCGAAAACTATGTGGCCGAGATCAGGTTGGACGGGAAGCCGGTTCAGTTGGCGTTGTGGGATACTGCGTACGTCGTGCTTCACCCCTCTCACGTCTGGGCTGACACCGGTCCAGTGGACAGGAAGAGTACGAGGTGAGTGCGTGCCTGCCCCGTTTACGCGGACCAACCTGGCGCAGCGTCTACGGCCGCTCTCGTATTCGAAATCGCACGTCATCTTGATCGCGTTTGCGATTGATACACCGGACTCGCTCGAGAACGTGTCCGTCAAGGTCGGTCGGGCCGTGGCTTTGACCGATGCTGTGCTGACGCTTGGTGCAGTGGATCGAAGAGGTGAGGAGCATATGTGGGCCGACGATTCCCATCCTGCTGGTTGGGTGTAAGGCGGACCTGCGACCGCCGCCGAACTCGCCGGATATTGGCAACTACGTTTCGCGTGCGCAGGCGGAGCGCGTCGCGACTGAGATTGGGGCGCGTGCGTACAAAGAGTGTTCGGCGCTCAAGATCGAAGGTGTGGACGACGTGTTCGAGGCGGCGACGCGGGCAAGCATGTTGATGCGGGAAGGTGTGCCATCTGGGACTGCGGGTAGTCATCGGTATCGGGAGAGGAGACGGAGCGCCGGGGAGACGGGCGGTGGGTGGAAATGCTGCGTCGTGTGTTGATGCGCCGTGAGTGTGTGCGTTGTATGTTCTCTCCTGTTGATTGCATACTTTTTGTTTTCATTTCGCTAGTTGCCATCACCCGACCGTTTCGTTCCACGTAGTTTTATGTTTGATTCGGACACTTGTCTATGCCACGCATGCAACTAGTACTGTACACACCATCTCTATCACGCAGCACCAGCGCGCGGTCCACGGCTCACGCCGAGGTCCTCGAGCCTTCCTGACGCAAGGTTGTATACCCAGCCATGGACCCAGAGTGGCTTGCCGGCAGCCCACGCCTGCTTGACGGGTTCTGCGTCGCAAATGTGCTCGACCTGGCGCTTGACGTTTTCGCGCACGATAATGTCCA
The DNA here is from genome assembly GCA_038094375.1 of Tubosaeta aff. heterosetosa. Lineage (NCBI taxonomy): Eukaryota > Fungi > Basidiomycota > Agaricomycetes > Boletales > Boletaceae > Tubosaeta > Tubosaeta aff. heterosetosa. The sequence goes on from JBBPUC010000502.1 coordinate 9,274, forward strand.
GCGCAGCGGACGGCGCGGTGTCAGACAGCTTGAGGCTCACGACGAGGTTGGTGAGCGGGGTGAGCCAGCGCGAGAGGGGCGACTCGGACGCGGTGCTATCCCCTTTGGAACGAGCCAGGGCAGCCTGTTGGGCCGCGATAGCGCCTCCACACTGTGTATGTCCAGCGACGACGACTGCGCAGGGTGAATATATGCGCGGCAACATGTGTGGGACACATACCATGTTCAACGCCGACAGGTCCGATGGCGTAGGCAAGCACCGCGTTGGCGCTATCATCGTCCGGGTGGAACTGGCTGTGGCACGGTGAGTCGGGCAAACACGGAAAAAAAAGGCGCTACTTTGCAATGTTGCGGTGTACAAACATGTCGCCTGGGCGTGCGGCGGTGATGACCGACTCTGGGACGCGTGAGTCTGCGCAGCCAAGCCAGAGAACCTGCTGCGGGTAAGCGGGGGTTGGACGACGCGGGGTGGACCGACCTTTGGCTGTTGCCCCTGAGCAGATTTGAGAAAGAAACCGGGCTCCGCTTGATCGACGGCGTCCGCCCAGTTGGCGTTGGCGTCGAGGATGGCGTGCAGGGGCGAGTGGGGCGGGATCATCGTGCTCGCACTACGCGTCGGAGAGAGATGTCTATGATATGATGACAGGTTATATTGCTTGGGGCGCGATCTGATGCCTCGGATCATGTAATCTGTTTGTCATGTCAAAACAATACGTCATATCTTCGGCCGTAGCACTCACTTTGGGGACAAAAAATCAGCGTGGACGCTGTTGCGTTTTATATTGTCCCATCCCCAACGCATTTTAACCGTTCCCTTTTCTGTCCCATTGCTATTTAATTCCCATCAGCCCTGAGGATGGTTCCCATACTCATCCCCCACTCCAATATACAATCAGCATTTCTTCACTGCTGTCGACATGACGCTGTCACCGCACAAGCGGAGCGATACAGCTAGCAACTCATTCTGTCAACGACCATTATAGGGGCAATGCCAAATATGGGTTCCGAACGGCGAAGGCCTCGTCAATGACATGGACTGAAACCCCACTCGGACCGAGTGAATGTGAATGACGACAAGTACGCCTGGCTCCCTGTTTGTAGGGCCCTACGTAGAACGACCCGTGGTAACTAGATTGGGACATGTCACGCAATGGATCCCGGAAAGAATGTTAACTGTGCGATGACACCTGGAAGATCAGGACAAAGAACGGACGGAGCTCCCAGCAATCCACAACATCTTATACCAATCGTAGTAAGTAGATTGCGACATGTTACGCGATAGATCCAGAAAATAACTATGACAGAAAGGAAGACCCCGAAAGAAAACAGGCGGAGCACCAGTAGCCCATAACAAAGAACGCAAATTCCTAGCCTCACAGACGACGGATAGCGACAGTTGCGTCGCCAACCGTAGTAGAGGTAAGAATCTCACCGTTTTGCTCAATGCCGACGATAGTGGAGTCGAGAGGCGTGTAGGTCTGATCACCACCCCTCGCTTCGGCCTGCGTAAAGTTTACCGTACTGAAGTTGGCAAAGGGAGCAAAAGTGGTGCCAACTTCGAAATCTTCGACGATCCACTCTGCACTCTCCTGACAGATCGCGTAAGCAGAGGTGAGATTCTTGGATCCCCACTGTCCATTGGTCAGATTCTCGACCATGGCGAAACCGGACGTGTTGGAATAAGCCTCGATGGTGATTCTGATGGTATCTCCGCGGGCGATGTCGATGGGAGTATCAAAACCATAGGACCAATCCGGATACCATTCGTACCACGCTGAAAAAAACCATGAGCAAGAGGTACACATGGTCGGGAACGTCTTTACCATCGTACTGGACCTGATCACCAGTAACGTCAAAGTCGACACCAGCTTGAAGAAGGCCCGGCCCGCATCCGTAACCGTCGATTCCAACCCACGCAGAGCTAACACATCCGTCGGAACCCCAGACATCGGGGACGTTAAAAGTACCCGTGACAAAATCGAACGTTCCCTGTTGGAATCAAGGATGAAATCTAGCAAGTGGGTTAGATTGGAGACGAACGGCATCTACATCCTGGACAGCACCGGCCCAATTAGGGGTGTACCAGACGTCGGCGTCAAGATTAGTGGCTATTTCGAGACGGTGTAAGAGGCGGGAGCGAACTCTTGAACGTCGGTGAGCTGCGCGAGCGATACGGCTATGGGAAGGAGTAGCGAGAACAGCAGATATGAGTAATACACTCAAGACGAGAGCGGAAGACAGGAGGAGCATAGCGGTGTGAGTGTCGATTGCTGAACGGAACGACGACTGGCATTAAAGGTACGTCTCTTACTTTTATACTTTAGCTATCGCGCTGGCAACTGGGTAGTTGAAGCGGAATCTGCGGTTCGCTTCGGAACGGGTTGCCCAGGGGGATGGATCTGACCAGTAGCACTTCTCGAGTCTCCACGATAGGCGATGGCAAGTTCTGAGGCTAGTGCATCAGACTATGCAGCGCTGATCTGGCTTACTTTCTGGCCTTCTAACTTTTGGGATCATGGCACAACGATTAACGCATTACGAAGCCCCGCGGCTTGTACAATATTTGGGATATGCATCAATCATCCAAAAAGATCCGCAGTCATTGATCAACCGTAGCGACGCCAAACGGTCCACGTACTCGTTGCGAAGTGGTCAAAACCCATGATCGCCTTCTTCGATCAACCGCCATTGGCAGTCTCTTCGTAATCCTTGCACAGGCCGCATGTCTGCCCGACTTCTCAATTGTACTTTGTCTCGGCAAGCCTTCTTCGTGTTTCGCGACAGACAGGCTCGATTCAGCTATCGCGTCTCTCGAAGCTCAGGCACATCACAGACACTTTGAGACGGTCCATGTGTTCTCAGTTGTCACAACACCCAAACGTCCGTGTGCCATCAATGATGATGTTTCTAGACTCTATATGTGAGGACGCGCCTTGTCGCTTGTAGAGCTTTGCCGTTTCCGTCCGTATGGCATATACAGACGCACCATGTCTGCCAACGACCCGTCCGATGAGTCAGAGAGCGCGAGCTCGGTTGTTACCATCGACAGCGACCTTATACAAAGTTCAACGAGACTGGAGACACGCAGTCCCCAGTATGGTAGATCGTGAGGTCCATCAAACGCACGCTGCCTAGGTAAGTGCTGAGGGTATGTCGGGCGTTGGTTTTCATTCCTTTTGGCAGACAAGCGTATATGATCGGATTGTATGCCGTCAAGGAGACGGTAACAAACGACGTTCAAGTCTTGTGTTCGTTGAGGAATCCTTTTTTGTATCTTCCCTTATCACTGTCTTTGATCTGGTCTCAGATCGGGGGCGGTGCCTATCCATCAGTCTAGTACCAGCCTAAACGCCGTCCTAAATGCGCAACCAGCACTTTATTTCGTTTTCACCACGTTTGGGCCAACCCTTAATATTGATCCATCCGTTGTATATAAGCCCGTCTCCTATTGGATGCATACAGCATGTCGTTGAAAGCGCGTTATCGGCACATTTACCGGATGAGACATGTGCAGAAGCACGTTTGAGTCAGGGTTCTCGAACTACACCTTTCTGATCTCGCAAGAGGTAATGCAATCGGGCTGGACAATTGAGCGGTCGCATATTCGTGCCTGATTATGGGGCGTTGTGTTTGGGCGCGGTGAGCCAGGTGCATCGGATGGCGTCGGTCATTACAGCCTATCAAAACCATCTTCCCTGCGATTGATCCCGTCCGCCGAGTGTATGGAAAGACCGCATAGCAGAGAATGAAGCGCAAGGCAAATTTTTCCATCAGAAGTACCACCGTTTTCCTTAAAGGAATGTCCGACGTGTGAACGCTGACACTGTTTTGACTATTAAACAGCCCGCGATCAAACTCCTCGAATTATTCTGTGCGTGTGGCGAAGCGACAACAAAAGTGACTGGGCGAATGCGCGCCGTGACAACAGTCAGATGCGAGCGCCTACTAGTCGTGCTGCCAGTAGGTACGTTGAACGGAGTATTTTCCAAACATACTTTTCAGCCCGGACAAACACACACGAGGTAGGTCATGTGTTACATGTGTTTGCTGTTTGCGGGTCCACGTTTCTTCCATTATTTTCTTTCTCCGTTCGTGGGCCAGAGAAAGCCCGAACTGAATTCGATCGTGCTGCCGATTGTGGTTTGTACCTTGGGACGTTCCAGCTAGTGATGACATGTCTCAGTGAAAGGACAAGAGAGCGGACCTGAGAATGTGGAGATTTCGTGACAATGCATTGCCGCAACATCGGACCCGGGCTAGTTCAAGTTGGAGAACCTGTCCAACCGGCTGGCAATGGCACTCCTTGGGCCGGCTGCCATGGAGGGCCGCGTTGACTAGTGGTGCACTCCATAATGGAGGGTAAAAGCAGGAAATTTGTGGACAGCCAATGGCACGTGGAGTGAACCAAAATGTATAGTTTGCTTGTCCTGATCAGGTTTTATAATGGTCTACCCGTGTACGCTAGTGCCCTCCTCAACGTCCTCCTGCCCTCGATCCACTCGTCTATTCCTCCTCTGAACACATTCAAAGTACTTGGCTGCCTCGCTTTGGCCATTATCCCACTCAAGCTTCGTCTTCGCAGTCTCTCCCTTCCCCACGCATCCCACATCGTAGCAGGACATCTCCCAGTGTCCGATGGAGTGCCCCATTCTCGTCTGGATGCTCTCGCTCAATCGCGATGTCACGACAGAGGTGTGTTTTCGCGTTGGGCTGCTCTCCAAGTGCGCCTGCCACTCGGCGCGGCCATTCCGGCGGATCGCTCTTTTTCGTCTTTTACTTACGATTACGTTGCAGGAATATAACAAGTGCTTTAATCTTGTAAGGGAGTGTTCGCCGCATGCAAGGATTCCATACGACTGCACCTCCATCGAATCGTTTCGTGAGTATCTTCCCTGTTCATCTTCCTTCTCTTTAGCCCTTTGCTCAACTTGTTGCTGCATGCAGGTCAGATCATATCACAAATGCTACCACTCCTCATGATGCGGCATAGACGGATATCAAGAACAAAGTGGAAGGATTGCGAGACGTCAAACGGGAAACACTGGATAGAACAGGTCTGTCTGTCTGGTCTTCTTCTCCTCCTTGCCGCCATCCCCCCAACCAACGCTCATCATCCTCTCGTCTCCCATACATGTCCGCCAACAGTCTCCAGATGACATGCCACCAGAGAAGTTTCTACAATCGATGATTGGGTATCATCTCGCCTATGACAATTCATTGTGTGGCATGGTCATGACGCAGGGCCGTCAACGCCAAGTCGTCAACATCGGCCTCGGTATCAAACAGCTGTCTGTCGAACCTCGTGGCGTGTCCGTCGCTGCCTACGCCGAATCATTCGCACACAAGGTCCGTCCTCCGCTTGCTGGCACACGACCCCCTTTTCACATTGACGTACGACGATCCCATCGTGCCTTGTTGCCGTTTTTGCGTGTCCGCGTGCGCGTTTATCCGGGCAACAGCTCACTCCGTTAGAATTGACGTTTATTGCCCCCGAGCTCGGCGACGAAGTCGTGCTGCGCCGGCTGTGCATCCTTCTCTCTCTCAAGGCGGCGTACATCAAAGCTGTCGGTCAATCCCGTGGATTCGACTGGTCCAGACTCGAATTCAACATCCCAAACGAGAGCGCGCGGGGGGACGACCATCCACTGCAAGGTTGGGAATTCAGGGTGTTTAAAGCCCAGCTGGGCGTCCAGCGGAGCGGGACGGTGATCGAGGAGTCGTATCAGTGCGCATGCGCCTTTTTTCGCGGCACAAAAGAGTCCAAGTTTATTTGGCATGATAATGCAAAGGATTTGGAGGCTTGGGTACAGTTTATCAATATCGATCAGATGATCAAGGTCATTCCAAAGCTGACGGCCTAGACGATGCCTTGTTTCTGCTCCCTGCCTTGTTACTGTCTCGTACGTTTATATCGCCTTCTCGATCTTGTTGAGCAGCTTGATAGGTATATGTGCCGTCATCGTTCGAGCCTTGCTGTGGAGTACCTTAAACTATTCCTGTGTTTCGTTGCTTGTCCGTCATTCGTGCTGGGAAACGGATTGTTCTTTTCTTCTCTACCATGAGATATAAAATCATTGCAACGCTTCATCTAATGACTCATGTCATTCTTGTTGTTGTCGTGGATGTAAATATACTAGAGGTTATAAATGCTATATCGTTTCAAGTACTTCGGATCTGCTGTTTGACGTCTGGCGCACAGATATCCTCCTACTTAGGGATTCGACCGGGTGATCCAAGACAATCGTGTGTTCAATCAACTTTAGGTAAGGATCCGTCGGATGGATCTGAGTCGATCGATGGCACGGGTGGACCAGTGTAATGGAAGCGACCATCTGGGAAAACGTTTAAAAATGCGGCGGGGACGGAACGGAACAATCGCTACATACTAATCCAGTACCACATTGCGCTGATGAACCCAAATCCAACGAACACCACCGAGGCATAGTCTATCAAAGGTGTTCGTTTCGGTCAGTGTCGTACATAAGAAGGGAAAAGACGGCGACGAAAACTCAACTCATGGTGACTTGCGTCACTGGCACGATCGCCGGCATCGAAAACAACACAATTGCAAACATGATCCAGAGGACCGCGACTAAATTCACGAACGTGCCTGTCCTCCCCAAAGAAAACGGTGCGTCTATGACCTCCTTTCGGCCTCCCACGAGAGAAATCGCAACCGGAAGTGCATAGGATGCGCCAAGACACATGACAGCAACGCCAACAAAGGCGTTGAAGGCAGTCGAAGAACCAAGGTAGATGAGCCCAAGGAGAACTTGCACCGCCGTCGATAGTAAAAGGGCGTTTACCGGGACGTCAGTCAGGTGCGGACTTATCTGGCTAAAGTAGCCATGGAAGGGGATCGCCTTGTCGCGTGCAAAGGCCCACGTGGCTCGAGATGCAGCGCAGGAGATCGAGATAGCGCAGAACAAACCGATGCCAAAGACTAATGCACATGGTGTCACTATTGTCCCATTTAAATAGTGACGTGCCCGAAGACGCACTAATGAACCACTTATGGAAAGGTAAGTAAAGTGCGAGGGGGATTGTCACCAGGGAATGCAACTCACCAATCCAAAGCCTCCCGCGTTCGAACCCATGATAAGCGTAAACATGACGCCGACAGGCTGACCAGAACTAACTAAGGATCCACACGCACACTAAGAAACAACTAAAATCAGAACTCCAGCTGATGAGTACATACCTTCTAATAATTGATTGACATCGGGCAAGGTGAAGAGAATAGGGAGCAAAAAAATGACACCGGATATGGTTCCAATCGGCACTGACAATGAAATCGCCCTCGGAAGAATCTTGGAAGGATTGTGTACCTCTTCCGCCATGCTGGTAACTATTGTAACGATTCAGGCGGATGATTCAAAACATAAAAAGGTCTCAACATACTCATGCCAATTGCAGCGTACGTGTATGCTGTTGAGCCAGAGGATGAGCGGTGCATAACAAGAGAAAGCAGACCTACCAGGCTGAAGAACCATGTCCGACACATTCGTCAGCTCATTTCTTCTACAACGGAGGCTTGCATACCGGAAGTAGACCAATGAAAAAGGACCACCCAGGGGTCCAGCCAGAGACAGGGTCGAAACCACCCAATGCAAACGATGCTGGGCGACGACCAGCTGTTGCCTTTGCAGACAGACATATTAGGTTTACTATCATCAACCTGTGAGGATGTCCTCTGAACGGCAGATACACGATTACCTATAATACCAAGTGCGGTCCAACATGCGCAGGCAACCTGAACACCAGTTATTGCTTGGATACAACGTGAAGACCATAGGAATACACACGTCAATCGTTGGTAAATAGTTGTTGAAGAACAAGCAAAATGCGCACGAAACGGCAGTGACGGCTAGAAAGACCAGATCTAGACGAGCTTCAGCGAAAACTAGAGTCGCTGACGGGAAACACACATGTTTGCCAAGGAGTTGCTACCCAGTCCGGGTGGTAAATTCCTGCACCTGCAACAACCAGTTGCGCTGTCCCTGTTGGAATGTAGAGAATGAGTACACGACTTTCTGTAGACACGACTGTGGGATACCAAACGTGACACTTAATGTAACGGTCCAATTTCCGACCAGGTTGAGCCATCCGTTAATCCACGAGAAGATGAGCTTGTAGCGTGGTGGAGCCAGACGATAACACCAATAGTAGGCGCCTGCAGAGGTCGGGTACTTGGAGCAAATCTCGGCAAGAGATAGGGCAAGCATCTGAGTAAATATGGAAACAAGGATCCATCTGGTGTGTGTGTCAACAGGCCATTCACTAAACAGATTAGAACACCTAGCCCCCAAAGCATAACCGCAGGGCCACCTCCGACGAGGGACGTGGCTATTGGGGCAGCCAGTCCATAAGCTTGACCCAATTCAGCATGATAAATGATTATATGTGATTAATGCAACTCACGAACTGCCATGATAGCTGAAGTGAGCCATGAATTAGTTGCTTGTGAAAGACCGAGGATAATGTCGAACAAACCTAACGACACTATAGAGTAACGGTGATGAATGATG